>PVKA01011436.1:23828-41937 GCA_004027165.1 Ctenomys sociabilis
CAGGTGGCGCATGCCTATAATCCCAGCACTCGGGAGGCTGAGGCAGGAGGATTGTTGTGAGTTCGAGACCAGCCTGAGCTACAAAATGAGCTTAAGGCCAGCCTGAACTGTATAGTGAGACCCTGTCTCAAAAAGACAAAAAAAAACAAAAAAAACATATATATATATATATCATATATATATATATGATATATATATATCATATATATATATGATATATATATCATATATATGATGATATATATATCATATATATATGATATATATATCATATATATATATGATATATATATCATATATATATATGATATATATATATCAAGAGATCCCCCTTGACATGATATATATATATATATATATATCATGTCAAGGGGGATCTCTTTTAAGCAGATGAGGGAACCAAAGCTCAGAGAGTAGAAGATCTGCTCAAGGTCACACTCTGTTGAAGCTATTGGTTCATACTCAGGCAGGATGTTGATCCAGGTACTCCATCTACTCCTACAGTTGCCTCCCATTGCCAGGGCTCAAGACCTGTTGGGTGGGGGTAGACCAAGGGAAGGAGGGAGGACAGCTGACGGTGGCCAAAGGAGGACTCTCATGCGGTCGAGGGGCAGCCGACCCTAGGAGGGGGCTTGAGTGAACCCATGGAGCTATTTTTCTTTTGGTGCTTCATAAAACAGAGCTTAAAGGCTCTGTTCACCGCAGAAGTGGAGGCTGAGTATGGCACAAGATGACCCTGGTAGCCACCAGGAAAGACTCTCATCGGTTCAATCCTGATGCAGCCATCTGTGCCTCTGTCCTTGATGTCTCCTTCCAAGGCTGCTTGGCATTTTGAGGTGAGTCCCAGCCTGATAAGATGTTTGGCTGGTGAGGTGACCAAAGACCAGAGTCCTGTGGGACAGGAGAGTGCTGGTGGCTCTCTGTGGCATCCCAAAGGAGACACTGTAAGGTTAGAGCAAGCCTTTTCATCAACTGTCACCCTGAGGGATACCTAGGGGACAGGAAGTGTCCATCCTGGGAGAGCAGGGCTTGGAGTCTGGGGTGAGGGGACCCTGACAGAGGACAGCACTTCTAGATCATTCTGCCACTCTGTGAAGATTTTCTTCCTTCTGTCAAATAAGGGGACTCTGGCCTAGGTCAGCAAACTATTCCTGGAAGGTAGGCAGCTTGCCACTGTTCCAGGCAGCACTGTTTTCATTCTGTAAATAAATGCAGTCCAGCTAAGGCTTGCACCCCTGGGGACTGGCAGCCCTGTACCTCCAGGTAGGCCTCCCAGGAAGGGTGAAGCAGAATTAGGAGGTCTGGAGGAATGAGAGACCCTGGAGGCCACCCCTGGCTCAGCTCTGGTCAGCCCCAGGCAGGATTCTGCCCTCTCTGTTCTGGTTTTCTTAATCCTTCATGGAGAACAAAGATTCAAGGCAGGTGAGTCTCAGTCCTGAGGGTAGAGATCCAGTCCTGCTGGCAGGGTGACAGTTTAGACTCAGCAGACAGATAGGTCTGCTTTAATGTTCAACTCTGAGAGATTGGTCCCAATACTAAGGCGATAGACCTCTCTTTATTCCAGAGTGGTAAAAGCAGAGAGAAGGAGAAGCCAGGGTTCAGTCAGGAAGTTCAGGCCAAGTCTGAGCAGTAAGGACTTAGATGTATCCCCAGAATCCAGAAAGTAGAGGTCGCAGTGCAAAGTGGATGTCTTTTTCACCCCCCTCAATCAGCTGGTGAGTTATCTGAATACTCTGAGCCTCCAGTTCCTCTACTGTCAAGTTTTGAGATTGTTGGAAGGAGTAGTCAGCAGATAAGTGCTCAGCACAGTGTCTGGCACACAACAAATGCTTAGTAATTGTAGAAACAGTCATCATTATTTTATATTTTGTTAGTGCATGTGGGGGCAAAACATCTAGATCTGAGAACATCTCCTACCTGTAGTTATAACTTCTGACCTTGGTGATGATACTGGTCCACTATGAGTTTCCCTTTCTTTTTTAATTTTGTTTATTTTTAATTTTTTTTTTTTTTTTTTGTATTTTAGGGAAGGGTCTACAGGGTGTTCAGGTTCTCACTACTAGACTGAACTCATAGTGATCCGCCTATTTACAGCTTGCCAAGAGCTAAAATTACAGGTATGTGTCACCATACCCAGTCTCTATTGCCTTCTCAGCATGCCCTGGGATTGGGGCAGGTATGGCAGGCCCCAGGGATTGAGCCCCTGGCCCCTGCACCTGCTTTCAGGCACTCTAATTTGGAGCTTCACTTTCTAATCAGTACACTGAAACTAGCTATAATAGTCACAATAATAATAACTTTCCAGAAAATCATTGGCACAATTATGATTAAATATTTACCACCTGGCACATTTGATGGCATCAAGGAAAACTTCACGAACTTAAGAGGGCCAGTTAGGCCTTTTCCTGCAAAGCAGTGCACTCTTGTATGGCAGGGGGTCACTTCAAGGATTATTACCTCAGGAGATGATGTAGATTAGTGCTTCAGTCAGGCAGAGTTCAGCTTTAAGTAAAGAAATCCAATCAAACCAGCTCAAGAAAACAGGAAAGCCCAGAGGAGTCTAGCTGGGCAGTTAGGAGCAGTTGGATCCAAGCATTTCAATGACAGCCTCAGCGTACTGTCTCTGCATCTTGGTCTCGGGCTCTCTTCCATTGTGCTGACAGCTTTCTCAGGCAGGATTTCTCCTCGTGGCAGCGAAGCCAGCTGCTATCAGCACTGGGCTTGCATCAGCCCGCAGAGAAAAGAGCAACAATATCTCTCCCTTGGCATGCATCTCTCTCCTCTAAAAGTGATACTTGGTTCACGTGACTGCTCCTGGCCACTGACTAGATTGGATTTGGGTCACAAACCCAAACCTGGGGCAAGACCCTTAGGGCCTCTTGATTGACAGCTGTGGAATCCATGGAAGAGGACCATTCCCATAAAGCAACGAAGTGTGCAGTTACCAGAAGGGAGAAGGCTCTCTGGGCAGACAGATGCAAAAGCTGTCAACTGAAGTTAAAAATATGCTCTAGGTAAATCCCTAGATGACCTAATGCATCATCTTAATGGGCTGTTAAGGGAAGAGGGGGGATGCGTATAAGACTGCATTGTATGGGCCACTTGGTGCCCAGGCAGGGAAGGATTCATGAAATAGGTCCTCACTGGACTCTGTCTCCTTTGCACGTGGCTGCTCTCCAGCTGGCCCCCAGACCACACCAGTGGTCTCATCTTTCAGCCACTTTGGAACCAGATTTCTCCCTTTGTGTCAAGGAAGCATGAGGGATGAGGCTGAAAATTTATATCCTGCTTACATGAGTGCTGTGAGAAGACAGAGTGAATAAGGAAAAGCCTTGAAAAGAGATCATAAGTATACAGCTACATTCTCTTAATTCACTGATTAGAGACATCTGCTGTAATAGTGTCTGTAGGTATAATATCAGGTATGCACCTTGTACCATACCAATCCATTACAAAAACAGTTGGCAATGTATTAATTATCGAATCTGTCCTGTTAATTTGATTTGAAACTGTCTCATTGCTATTTGTTCTTCAAAATAAATAAATACAATTCAAAAAAAAAAAAAGAAAGAAAGAAAAGAGATCTGGACCTGGAACCAGAAGCTCAGGGTCCAGGTCAGCCCCATTCCCTCCCAGCTACATGACCTTGGACCCACTACTGCCCCAAGAATCCTCCTTCTGCCAAGCCTAGGGCTGGGCTAGATGGTGTCTGATGTCTCTCCCAATACTGACATTCTGGGAATCTGTGAATGTTATTAAATTCATGAATCGGCTTCTTTGCCTTGAACAAGTAAGCTCAAAATGCATGCAAATTGCACTAAGTATAGCTGTTCCCCTGCTGAGGAGGCAGCCCAGCATATTTACACAGATTGCAATTGACTGCTGCATGCACAGGGTGAGAGTGCAGGGATGGGCTCTGAGCAGGGCTGCAGCAGCCACCTCTGCTACATGTGGGCCCAGAAATCCCCCAGCTTGGAGTCCTAAGACCGCTTGCTAGCAGACAGAGAAGGAGAAGGAAGCTGCTTCTGCACAGAAGCCAGGAGACCCTGGCACATATTTCAGGTGCCCGTTCTCCTTCTCTTGTGCCCTATTTAATCATAGCAGTGGTCTTTGAAAATGAGTACAAAGTGTCCCATTGAATGAACAGGAAAGTCAAGGACGACAGCTAGCCCAGGGCCACAGAGCTAGTCACTTTGAGGTTAGACCACAGATCAGGCTGACTGCAAAGCTGTGCTGTCCTTGCCACACCAGGCCAGCAGAACTTCTGCCCTCCACAACCAGGCTCAGTCAGATGCACTGCTCTCTGGAAAGAATCTTGTTGATCAATGCTAAGAGTCTTTGCTCATTGAGTGAATATGTGGTGAGTGACTCCTGTCTGCTGGGCTTTGTTTTAGGGATTCTGCACAAATCAAAAAGGGCACCATTTTGGTCCTCTGAGAGCTTCTATCCTGGTGAGAGAGCCAGAAAATAAACAGGCAAATAAAATCAGGAGGCAAACTGTGCATTGTGATAAATGCTCAGAAGAGAATAAACAGAGTACAAAGGCTAAGAACACTGAGACCTACTGAGATGGGAGCTGCTTAGGCGGACCTGGCTGAGACGACAGCATCAAAGCTGAGAACAGAAGGATGTTTCCATAAAGGCTACCCTGGAAGCTCTTCCTGTTCAGCACCTCCTATCACTCCCACCTTGAGCCACTCTTTCACAGTTGTGTTCTCTTCACTGTAAAATGAGTATCTCCTGAGTGAATGTGGTTGCAAAGGCTGTAAACAGTGTGCACAAAGCATCCGGTGTAGTGCCTGGCACTCTGAGGGTGTCTCCTATCACTGCTCTCGTTGCTGTACTCGCTGACCCAGGCCTGTGGCCTGTATTACTTTTGACAGCAAAGCTCCATGATTGATTATGTCCTTCTCTGGCCAATTCCAAAGACTGCCAAGTCCAGAAGGGCAGATCCAGGTGCCAGATCAGAAATCAGGGTCCTGGCTTCCCTCTTAGATTTGCTACCTGCTGCTCAGAGAGACCTTGGCATGTGTTGGAACACAGAGGGTATTACGGATTGGTCTAGAACATTCTACCCAAAGTTCATGTGTTTAGAGAAAGGACTTCTGTAAGGTGATTGGGCCCCATACCCATCAGTGAATTCAGAGCCAAATGTGCCATTAGGAAGGAGAAGGAGTGTGACCTGGAAAGGTCCATCTTTCTTCTGCTCCTTACCTCTCTCTCTGCTTCCTGGCTCCCACGACATGAGCAGCTTTCCTTTGTTTAGGTCTTCCCACCACTTTTTTCCTTAGAGCTACCTGACTGTGGATGAAATGGTAAGCCAACATAAAACTCTTCTTTAAATTGTGGGTTTTGGACATTGTGTCTCAGTGGCAAGACAGTGACTGACACATGAGGTGGGTTCCCACTGGCTGACTACTCCTGCCTCCCAGGATGGCTGGGCCTTCTGGGGTACCAGAATGCTGTGGATCTCTGCTTAATTAGAATGTCTATCCAACAAGTTCATGCCCTCAGCCAGAGGTGTGTGTGTGTGTGTGTGTGTGTGTGTGTGTGTGCACATTCTGTCATCTGCCAAAGAGGAATACAATACAAGTTATCCATTTCTTCACCACCATGAAGATTGGAGAAGACAGAGAATACAAGAGCATTGCAAACATGGGAAGAAAATAAAACCATGGTCCCCTTCCTGAGCCTGATGGTCCCATTTCTTACTCCTGCCAGCTTGCAGAGGAAATGTGAACAGGGGCTGTGCATTTTCTGATGTCCAGTGGGAAGGTGTCGGGGCCAGAGAGCAGAAGCCTTGGCTGTGTACTATGCCTAGGCCCTCCTAAGGTGAGGGCAGGATCCCACTATCATGATCTGCTTCTCCAAAGGTGCTGAGTGACTCTTATGGACATGTGTTCCAGGACAAAAGAATCTGGAAGAAACTCAGAAGATTCCCAGACTTGGGTTTGTAGTATAGCCTGTCTCTGTGGAAGTAGATGGAATAGAGAGAGATTAGCAATTTCTAGGACTCTATTCTGTGGTGGTGATCTTAGTATCAGTGTTTCATAGATAGGTTGGCTCAGTTTCAGAGAGGTTAAACAACGATATCAGTATCACACAGCTCAAATCAGTTTAAATCCAGGTCCAAGTGACTTTTGAAGGTGGATCTTGGTTTTGTGGGCCTAAAACTTTTACTTTTTTTAAAATTTGGAGGGGATCTAAGAAACATTTTTTTTTAGTATGAGGTCTTACCGTATTGCCCAGGTTATCTCAAACTCCTGGGATCAAGTGATCCTCTTGCCTTGGCTTTCTGAGTAGCAGGGCTACACTAGCTCTTATGAAACATTTTGTAAGAGTACAACATTTGGAGCTGGCCAGATAGCTCAGTGGACTAAAGCACTTGCTTCAGCAGGATGCCAGGGCTGGGATTGGATCCCCTGTGTGTCCTGTCAGCCCTGACCCCAGGGCACACTGAGATGGTGATTGAGACGGCATAGTGGCATGTACCTATAATCCCAGTGCTTGGGAGGCTAGAAACAGGAGAATCACTATGAGTCTGATCTATGTAGTGAGACCCTGTACACTCTGTCCTAAATTCATTAAAAAAAAAATTGATAAGAAAGCGAGTATTTGTTGAGAATGAGAAAAGAAAGGGCCATGAAAAGGTCCCTGTGAGTGAGGGGCCTTAGAGCACCTCCCAACTGTGCCCTGAAAATGCTACACCTTTGCTGATTTTTATAGAATTCCCTATGGATCTATATTTTGGGGTTACAGGAAATCACCTTGTCTAAGTCAAATCTTTTCATTTTCTACAAGAAGACCTGAATCTTGTCATCTGGGACTAACATACTGTCACATCTGAAACCATCCACAGCGATATGATGTGTCAGGGAAAACATGGGTCATGGAATCTAGGTCTAAAGCTGGATGCTTCATTTACTGATGGGGTGAAAGCTCTGAACCTTGGTTTCTCTGTTGGTTAGAAGAAGAAATAATACAGGTACCTACCTACCATTATAGTTAGGATGGATGTCAAACCTCATGTGCAAATAAGATGCATATTTGAAAGATTCTGGCACATTCTAACTACATCATAAAGATATCCTGGAGCAAGAAGATGACAACTGCTAACAGGAGAGCAGGGTGGTACTGGCTCACTGGACCTGGTTCTCCCCATTGGCAAACTGAGTGGAAATACCAAAGAGCTGGTCACTAGGCTGTAGGGCTACTGGGCGGTGGCAGGACTTCTAGCAGGTGGAGCCTAGTGGAAGGAAGATAGGTCACTGGGGGCATGCCTTTGAGGGAGTATTGAGACCTCTGGCCCTAGCCTCCTTTGCTTTGCTTTCCAGTCACCATAAGGAGAGAAATTTCTTCTGCCATGCAGTTTCCTTGTGATGTGGTGTGGTACCACAGGCCAGGGCAATAGGAGTAAGCAACCACGGACAGAAGCCTCTGAAACCATGAACCTAAAGAAACCATTCCTTCCTTTAAATTGACTTTCTCAGGTATTTTGTCGCAGTAATGGGAAAGTTAATGAACACAGAAAGGGAAGAGAGAAAAAAAAATCATGAAAAGTTCGAGAAAATTGAGGTGGGTCGTTGGCAGGGGCATACTGCTAGTAGGGACAGCTCTTGGAACTGCGGAAGCAGCTCCAAGGAGCAGAGGAATCCTGTGACTCTGTTGATAAATGATGGGTAATACAAGTAACACTGGACTAGGAGTCTAAGGTCCTGGGATCTTGCCTCTATCACCTACTCTAGGCTCTTAGCAAAGTCCCTTTCCAATTCTGCCTATGCTTCCCATAGATATAATAAGTCAGACAAACTCTGCTCCGGATGTGCTACTGTTGCTTCACAGCTGAGCCAGCTCATGTACGCTCTAGGAGTAGTCAAACAACTGAACAGAAACAAGAAATATAAATTGTCTTTAGGGGAGTGTTCTGGGGGAGGTGACTACAAGCCTGGTGGGGAGGCTGTGGTTAGAAAACCTCACATCCCTGGGTGAGGGCTTATGGTCTGTGTGTGCATCCCCATTTCAGAGCCCTGGAGATGAGCCAGGTCCCAGAAGGCTCATTTCTGAGATAGGACCCAGGGCATACTGTGTGAGCCTAACTCCCTCTGAGAATGGCGCGGGGGATCTCAGGAGGAAATCCGAGGCAGGTGCCTCATCATGAAGACTGAAGTCATCAGCCTTCCTCTTCCCACACTGATTCTTGGAGAAAATATAGAACCTCTGCACTGCATGCTCAACCCTCCCAGGTGCTTGGGCTGAGTTGGAAATGTCATGCTGTACCGTTCCAGGCATCCTGGGGTGACACTTTGCACTTAGAGATGCAGCTTTCCCTGCCTAGTCTGCTGCGTTTCCCTAGTCTGGAAGCAGGTATCCACTTGAGTTTTAGATCAGCACTCATTGTTCCTCCACCCCAATCCTGTGCCTTAGTTAACTTCTGAGAAGCGAGGTCCACTATTTATGGTCCTTCTTCTTTCCCAGGAACCTTAGATGGTCCATTCCCAGAAAGCTTTAGTGCCCATGTTCAATGGCTTCGATCAGCTGTAGAACCTTCCTGTGCTTGAAGTGGCCACTGGCAAGGCCTCCTAGGCCTTCTGGATAGGACCCAGGGCATCCTGTGTGAGCCTAACTCCCTCTGACAAGCACCGGAACCACGACCTAGGGACCGGCCAAGTGGAGGCCCAGGAACACTCCTGTTGGCAGTGTGGCTGGTCAGATTGATTCTATAATTAAATCATGGCCAAGCCTGGCTGGCTGACTGGCCTGCAACCCTACTTTGGCGCTGGCCCTTGGTTCTCAGGATGGGCTAGGGTTTGCTTCTGAGAAGACAGAAGTTTATGGGCTAGGGTTAGAAGAGTAGGGATCCTATGGGAGGGGTTCTCTTAATTCAGTTGATGCCTAGCAAGGCCCCATTAGTGGCACTCAGTTGTCTACAGTTAGGATGACAGAGAGGCTAGACTATAAAAATCCTTACACAAACATCTAGAGAAAGTCAACTCTTGATTTTGTACTTCCATGAATTTCTTCATCATGAGTAAGTGTGACTATTCACCAGGTGCTGAGGCCCAAATCCTGTAGTTATGTTGATCAAACACCTTTGTTTTTCCTAAGCTGCTTCTATAATCTCACAGCAAGTCTTGTTGGCTCCATCTTTGGTGTGTACTCTACTATGGTTTGTGTCCAGTTGTACTCCAAAGCCTCATGAAGTCCTGGGACAGCTTCTGGAGTTCATGATTGATTATTGTGGGTGGGGGGTGGCTACACCTTGGCCCTGGGATGGGCAATCTGTGTTACAGTAAGGAAGGGAGAGAGGCTTGCTAGTTGCCACAGATTCCTCTCCCTTTGTTCTTTGCTGCTTCCATGAATGGCTGCTCTGTGCCATGTGCCACTCTGCCTTGGAGCCAGTTGAGTATGGATTGAAACCTCCACTAACTGTGAGCTAAATAAACTTTTTGCTTAATTCTGGGTGTTGGGTATTTTGTCTCATTAACAAGGGAAGAGTAACAAAGACAAGCTCCCAATCCAACTACTTCTCCCAAACCTCTTTCTCACTCCACCAAAGCCTCTGTGCTCTTCTGCTTACATTACTGTGATAGCTTCTCTCATTCCTGTCTTCATCCTTAACTCATAGTCCATTCTGTACCTCACGTCTGGGGTGATATATACAATCCAGTCTCTCTTGTTCTGAGAAGTCCCTATGGCTGCCTGCCTTACCTGGAGTAGGGCCAAAAGTCACTCCTTACCAACACTGTCTACTTCCTCATCCTACTCTTTTTTCTGAACAGTATTTTCTTTTTCACTCATCCTTCACGATCAGGGGCACTCATGGTTTTGTTTACTGATGTACATCCTTAGACAGGCAAGGAAGGTATCCAAATTTTTGTGCTTGTTATAAATTTAGTGAAATGCTGGACCACAATAGAGGCTTAATTCATACTGCCTGATCTCATGGTCTCTCCTTTGCCAGATGCTATAGTCCTTGATTTTTTGAAGAAGAATATGCTGTCATCAGCTTCAAAGTATACTGGCATTCTAGTTGCCAATGTACTGTATGACCTTAAGCAAACTGATGTCTCTCTTTTCTCCATTATGAAATGAAACCATCAATATACTTGATCTCTAAGATTATTTTCAGATTGGATAATCCAGGATTCTGGATTATCCAGTGGAGGATTGAATGTCTTCAATACTCCACTTTTCAGCTCACCCTTGGGATGCAATTATAGGAGGAGAAAGCATTGACCAGGTAAAAAGAGACCTGAGTTGTTTTCTTAAGTGTGTTCTTGCTCAGTTACCATCATCTTGGTGCCTTGGTCTCCTGGTCTGTAAACAGAGGCTAAGAATGCTTGACCTGACTGAGGGGACAAGAAGGGCAGTTAGCACCACTGGCCCTGGAGCTGATGGCCTGAGCTCAGATCCCAGTACTGAACTTGTGCAAGCCTCTCAGTGTTTAGGTCCCCCTCAGTGTGCTGCAGAGATAATAAGTGCCTTCCATGCAGGGTAGCCATAATGATGATATTAATATAGGTAAACCATATAGGACCCACCACAGAGGGTGCAATGTATTGTGGGAGACCAGCTAATGAGAACCGAGGCTTGATTGACTTCCTCTGTGAGCACAGAGGGGAAAGGCAGTATGCTCCTGTGATGGGGCATTGCAGGCTCCAGATAAAAGCCAGCACAGCTGAGATCCAGCTGGACTGTGCATATGGGAAGGCCTGTGAATCTTCTGCTTGCCTGTGTCTCAGTGAGTGAAAGCAAGGTGAACCAGGTACCCAGGGCTCTCTGCCTACTATGGGCAAGAGCCCCCCACTCCCCATATTCTAAACTATAGAATATGTTATAAATTTAGTGAAATGCTGGACCACAATAGAGGCTTAATTCATACTGCCTGATCTCATGGTCTCTCCTTTGCCAGATGCTATAGTCCTTGATTTTTTGAAGAAGAATATGCTGTCATCAGCTTCAAAGTATACTGGCATTCTAGTTGCCAATGTACTGTATGACGTTAAGCAAACTGATGTCTCTCTTTTCTCCCTTATGAAATGAAACCATTAATATACTTGATCTCTAAGATTATTTTCAGATTGGATAATCCAGGATTCTGGATTATCCAGTGGAGGATTGAATGTCTTCTGTCTTTTTGCCTTTTATCCTTGTTCATCTCCCAGACAACCAGGGGAGACAAACTAGCAGATTGGTTTCTGACAAGTGGTGCTTGAATAGGGCCCTCACTAGAAGATTCAGACCTGACTAGGGCCAGACTGCTGCCAGTCTGGTTGTGTGTGTGTGTGTGTAGTGGTGTCCTGAACCTTACTTGGGACCTTGCACTTGCCAGGCAGGCACTTGCAGTTTAGCATATCCCCAGCTCCTGGTTTTCTATACCATGTAAGAATTTCCTTTTATTATTCGTTCATGAGTCATTCATTCATTCATTTGCAATTTATTTATTTTTAGTTTTTGGAGACAGGGCCTCAGTATGTAATTCAGGCTGGTCTTGAACTCACTATGTAGCCCAGGTTGGCATTTCAGGCACGATAGTCATCCTACCTCAGCCTCCTGAGTGCTGGACTTACGGATGAGACAGTGCAATTATTTTTTAATTTTCTTCTTCTTTTTTCTCAGTATCGGGGATTGAACTCAAGATCTTGCATTTGCCACCTTGCATTTTCCAGGCAAGCACTTACTCTACTGAGCCATCTCCCCGATTCTGCAATTATTTTTTTTAAAAGCCTGTTTATGCCAGCTACTTGGGAAGCTATGGTGAGGGGGTTACAAGTTTGAGGCCAGCAGGGATAACTTTGGTAACACTATTAAAATAAAAAATTAACTTCAGTTGCTATCATCTCAGAAATTTCAGATGTGTGACTTCCACGTGTTCCCTGACCTTGTCTCCTGGACTTGCTCTGGGTGGGCTAGAGGCCTGAGATGGCCTTTTGACCCCTCCTTTTGCCATTTTATGCAGTGATGGTAGGAAGGTGGGGTGCAGGTCAGCAAGGCTCTCCGAAGTGTGGGAAGGCAGGTAGGATCGCCAACACTCCTGCCGTGTGGGGGTCAGTGTGGCTTCCACCTCATGAAGGAGAGGGGGGCCAGCCGCAGTCCCAGAAGGATCTGATGACAGTGGAGGCCGAGGTTGTGCAAGGCTCTCTCTCTATGCGTGGACTGGTGCAGAGTAGTGCTCTGCAAGGCTCCTGCAGGTCGCAGTGTTAGTCAGGACTTCCTGGTGGTCTTCAGGGCCAGGCGGGAGGTCAATTCAGCAAATGCAAATTCTGGCGGGAAGGTTGGGTGGCAGAGCTAAGGCTTCCAAGTCTCCTTGTCCTTGTGGAGTGGTGGCTGGTCTCAGCAAACTCCTCAGGGAAGGCTAGAGGGGCAGAGTAGCCTAACAGGTTTTTCTGGCGGGCTTTAGGGCAAGTAGAGCTGGCTCGACTCCGCATCTCCATTGGGAAGGTTGGGGAGCGGGGCTAGGATTGCCAGTCACCCTGACAGTTTTGGGGGGGGGTGGGCAGCCGGAATCAGAAAATCCCGGCGAGGGGCGGGGGCTAGTGGACAAGGTCTCTCTGCTGGGCTTCAGGTGGACAACTGAAAATGAAAAAATTTAAAAGGGTTGGGATGTAAGTCAGTGGTAGAGCGCTTGCTTAGCATGCAGGATACCCTGGGTTTAATCCCCAGGAGAATTAATCAGTTAGTCAATTAATACCTGTTTCTCCTTCCCCAGTTGACTTGTTCTTCCACCTTTCCCTTCCCAGAGGGGTGGCCTTATATGTGAGATTTCCAACACAGATACGGCATCCTGTTTTCCTGGCTTTCCCAGGTTCTACCACACTTCCAGAGGCTCCAGCAATGTCCACAGGGTAGATCAGGAAGCTTAGGAGCAGGAAGAAAAGTAGGCACACCAGGGATACAGCTCAGTGGAATAAGTGTTTGCCTGGCAAGCACAAGGTCCTGAGTTCAATCCCTGGTACCACCAAAAAAAAAAAAAAAAAAAAAAAAGAAAAGTAGGCACGGCAGCGCTTGCTCAGTGTCCTTTCCTTGTCAGCTCCCTGACAGGTGCTTCATCTGAGGACCCTATTGCTACAATGCAGGCAGCCCACTTAATGGGAGAGGATGTTGGAATTCGGTAAGCTCAGTTCCCTCGACAGAGAACTATGGCTGGATTCAGTGCAGATCCAGGAGCCAGAGCTTTGATCCTTGCTTCCTGGAGCACTTCCTTTACTCAAACAATGGGCGTCATTTATTGAGCCCTCACTGAAAGTCAGCCTTCTTTCAGGTAGCTTGCAATCTGATTTCATCTTCATGGATGTCCTGTGAGAATATTTTCCCTGCTCCCATCCATAGTAATAAATAAGGAGATGGGTCTGGCTACCAGAGTGAGGAGGGAGAGTAGAGGTATAAGCATCTTTCTGACTGATCTCCTAGGTCCTGAAAATATGGAATGAAGTGAGGGGCTGGAGAAGGGACTCAGAACCTTCCAGCCTACTCCCCCTCTCCCCCTTTCTCAGGAACTGAGGCCCAAAGAGGAAAGCTTTTTCAGGAACTTTTAATATAGCAATTGCTCATTCACACTTTGCAGCCTTGTGAATCCCATTGACAAAAATATCCAAGGGGGGTGATCCAATTCCATTGCACCTTGTGCTCCCTCAACTTCCTGACTTTTTCCCGAGATACCTCATCCCATATTTTCCTGGAGGAGGCGCCCAGACATCACAAGGTTTAGTAGCATAGATTTTTGTCCTCCCACTGGATGTCATTCTTAGCTGAGATTTTACCCTAGCAAGGTGGTCATGGTTTTGTATGAGGACATGTCAAGGACTTTGACAGTTTCAAGATGCCTTAGGTCTGATTCTTAGATTTGTTCCTGCTTAGCTGTGTATGGACGACTAGAGTGTTTCCCTGAGCCTCAAATTCTACATCTGAAAATTGAGACAGTGACAACAGCCTTACAGAATAGTAACAGTTAAATGAGATAACAGGCAAACGGCCTGGCACAGTGCCTACGCATGGTGAGTGTTCCTTACTTCTTGGTTGAATTTAAATCATTTGGTCCATCAGAATATTTTCTTGCACTTGATGTGATAGCTTCTTAAGGTCACCCAGGACTTTGTGAATATTTTTCCAGCCGTGAGTGTGTGTTTATCTGTGTGTGATTCTTTCCCATGGTGGTCCTATCCACCTTTAAGAGGAAAGGCAGAGAGCACCTCCACTGAGCCACAGGAACTTCTCACAACCTCTTGGGTGGGAAGTGATTCCAGGCATTGGTGGAGAAGTATTGCTAGTCAGGAGGTGATACAGTATTGCTAGGAGTTCTGGTTCCCCCAAACACAAGGACGTTAGGCACGCCAAGCCTGGGTGAACGCGCAGTGGCGTGTGGAGGCAAGGTGCCTGGCCCCTGCTCCCTTGGACTCTTAGATGACTGAGGGCTAAAGTGGGGTTCTGGGGGGAGCTCAATGGAATCTAGCCTTGTTTTAGTGATGAGAATTTGGCAGAAGACTGTTCGCTTAATATCACTGAGGTGAAATTAAAACAGTGGCTCTCTACCCCAGCTCCCTGCCTGCCTGGCTTCCTCTGCTACAAAAGGGATGAAATGCCTTTTCCTATTCCCTAGAGCTTTGGTGCCATTTCCCTGGGTTCAGAGAGAAGGGGTTGAAAGCGAGTATCAAGATCATTTTCATCCTAGCTCACCTAGCCCAGGTGCACAATTTGATTATATTAACGTTTCTTAAAGAAAATGGAATTTTCTTATTGCTGTCTTATAAGACTTACTCCTGTGTCCTCAATCACAGGGAGAAGAAGGTGTTTTACATCTATTGATTACACTATTCATTAAGAATGGGCTTTGGAGCTGGGGAGATAAGCTCCTGCCTTGGAAGCGCAAGGTCCTGAGTTTGATCCCTGGTACTGCATGCTATGCTGGCCCCAGAACCAGGTGTGGTGTTGCACTCTTGTAATCCCAGTGCTGGGGAGGCTTAGACAGGAGGATCATTATGAGTCTGAGCTGCATGGAAAAACCCTTTATCAAAAATTAAAATTAAAAAAGAAAAAAGAATGGGCTTTAATCTGTCAAAGGCTTTGCCAGGTATGTAGCTGTGTAATTCTGGGCTACATACAGACTGAGATTTAGCTTTCTAAATTATAAAATGTAGAGAATAACCCTCATGTCATAGGATTGCTGCAAGAAGTAAATGACATAATGCATGTTAAACACCTTATAGAACATCTGGCATAAAGTAAGTCCTTGACACATGCAGGGTCTTGGCCCTCTTCAAATTGATTCTTCCTTTTTTAATGTCACAAAAATGCTATTCAATAGAGTCAGGACTGGAATCCAACCCTGACTCCAAGGTGGAACATTTCTTAATGGTACTAGATCCTCCCAGCCTTAGAATTCGGTAAGGCAGCCCAGCAAAGTACCTATAATCCTGGGAGGCCAGGGCAGGAGGATAGCTGTGAGTTCAAGGACAGCATGGGACACATAGTGAAAGGAAACAAAGAATTTGGGAAGTTTGTTGGAGCTCTATGGAGTGCTAGTCCCTTGGGATATGAGAAGGTTTTGAACTGGGGTTGGCAGATTCTGTGATTTGTGGGCCAGGCATCAGGAGGTATGAGGCAATTTGATGAGCTATTTAATTCAAATG
Source organism: Ctenomys sociabilis (assembly GCA_004027165.1). Lineage (NCBI taxonomy): Eukaryota > Metazoa > Chordata > Mammalia > Rodentia > Ctenomyidae > Ctenomys > Ctenomys sociabilis. The sequence goes on from PVKA01011436.1 coordinate 39,455, forward strand.
GTTCATGCCATGGCTGCATCTAAAGGCCAGGCTTACCCAAAAGTGGAGATCAGGGGTCCTACACATCTCTCTGTTTTCAGAGTCCAATTCTATAGAAAGCTCTGCCACCATTGTGACTATGTGAGATAGATATTCATTTATTCAGTGTATACTTATTGTGCCTGGCACAGTATTGCATGCTGGGGATTCAGAGATTAACAAGACATTTATGATGTTGAGTTTAGGCTGGAAGAGAAGGCACCACAAGTCATGGCAACAGAACGGCTCTAGTTGTACTTCTCACATGGGGGTTGGTGGCTGCCCAAACGATCAGCCAAACAGAGAGTGTAAATCTCCCATCGCAGCAGACCTGAAGGGAGGCAGCTTTTCCTTGGTATACGCAGCAGTGCAGATGGGAGATCTTCCTCTTAACTTCACTACAAACTGTTCAGTGCTGACGGCTCTGGCTAGTGTTCAGGCTAGAACAGCTGCAAGGCCAAAGAGCCTTGATCTGTTCTGGATAAGTCAGTGATCATGGGTACACTGTATACTGATCTAGGAGAAGGGATGTGAAGGAAAAGATGACCTTGGGAACAGCATGGAGCAGATCATCAGGGATGCCAATGGATCAAAGGGTTGCAGACCGCCTCATTTCCATATCATCAATTTTATACCAAAATATGGGGTCTTCTCTACCTGTTGTGCTCTACATGCCTGGGAAGATGTCAGACCTGAACTCTGGGACCATTGCCCAGGCCCCACTACTGCACAGGGGCTGGTGAACAGAGAGGAGGCCCGTGGGCAGGAGCTGGGTCTGGCTTCGCCAGCTGCTAATTCATTTTGATTTATTTTTCTTTCCCTCTTTGCTATAAGAGCCACAAGGGAAGAGCATCCTAAACACCAAATGTACAAATATTTTTTTGAATAAATGAAAGTAACTGGGCAATCATTTTTTTCCTAGACTTTGGGGAGAAGATGAGGGATCTGAATTTGGCAAACAGTTTTAACTTTGGGGACTGTGAACACTTTCTACAGAAAAATAACCATGCTACCACCTGTATACAATTTTAAGCGGCTTCTAGATCTTCTGTGGTCAACCTTTGCACCTTTTGGCCCAGAATAGGTTGGAAAATCCTTCAACTTTTACATCTTGGATTACTAGGATCCTGACCTGTATAGATCTTTTGGAAGTGGGAATCCAGGGATCAAGATACAATTATGTATGTTTATGGCACTCCCACTGTGCGTCAGTCACTCATTTAGTCTTCATAAGCAAGGGTAGGCAGGATCACACTCCTCTTATTTGTTTCCTCACTGAGGCAACAGAGGCTCCAAGAGAGTGTGGGAGTTTCCTTCAGGGTCATGGAGCTGGTGACTGCTGATCTGGGGTTCAGCTCTGGTCCTCAGCACTGGACCTGCTCTCTTTCTTCAGGGTTATTTTGGTTTCTTAGTTGGGCTAGTCTAGTTTCACCCCTCCTACCCACTACACTGGCCCTCAGGCTAGGTAGCCTTTCCTTCTCCTCCATCCCATGGGGAGGGAGGCCTCTCTGAAGCAGGGAGTTCTGGCTGGTGAGCAGTGCAGGGGTCCAGCCCTCAAGGCAGACAGAGTACAGAGGATGGGCCCCAAGCCAGGCAGAGAAAGGGCAAGTGTGCCGGTTGGGTTGGGAGGTCTGCACTCAAGCTAACTGAGCTCTCCCCCAGCAAAGTGCAGCAAAGAATAAAGATCTTGATATGGATTCTTTGCAACCCTACCCTTTCCTTCTTGCTTTCCCCTAATAAGCTATAAATACTCAAGGGTAGACAAAGCTATCCTAGTTCTTACCCCTCAGTCCAGCAAGAGATATTTCCAGGAGGAATCAGAGGCTTAAGACTCTGGTTTTCATCTCTGTGGGGCAAGGACCATCATTACATCAACAACCTGGGGCTGTTTGGCAAAATTTAGAGGTCTTCCAGGTATTCCCACAGTGGGGGAAATGCTCACTAGGAAGGTACCTGCTGCAGTGGGTTGTCCCAAATGGCTTACTAAAAAATCCTTTCTCTCCTTACTCCGGTACTTCCTCCCTTCAGAAAGGCATCCTTCTAAATGGAAGTTTGCGTTGCGAGGACAAGAAGCAGTGCTTGCTCTGTTTCCTGGGGCTAGAGGATGGCCGACTGAGAAGGGGCAACATGGGACATCTGCAACGAGAGACTCAGGCATGGGGAGGGATGGGCAGCAGGTAGGGGTTGATTGACTTCCTGGTGACTGAGGGCAAGGATGCACCTGTGGTCATGCTTCACGCTGTTGCTGCTTCGGAGCCATCTGGATGCCAGAGGGTGTTTAGTTCTCAAAGGAAATCAGCTAGCTCTTCCTCAGCTCTCTCTCTGTGTGTGTGTGTGTGTGTGTGTGTGTGTGTGTGTGTGTGTGTGGTGCGGGATGCAGCTGGAGAGCCATCTTCCTCCTTCTTAGGAGAAGACAGACATTCTCATCTGAGAGCTGAGAGCCTGCTTGGTCTAGACCCCAGTGC
>PVKA01011436.1:42037-61182 GCA_004027165.1 Ctenomys sociabilis
CCCCCATCCACATGCCCAGCTTTGTCTGCATGGGCTCTCGGGCACCTGACCAAGCAGATCCTTGATGCATCCCAGAGAACTGCCTCCTGTCCTGGTCTCTAGCTGGTCATTCATGGCTGTAGAAAGTGGAGTGAGGCCTGAGCCAGCACACTACATTTTATAGGGACAAAAATCCAAGCAGGCAAGAAAAAGGGTAGAAGCCATCAGTGTCTGTCAAAAATTTTATTTTATTTTCTCATTGCACACAGAATGATGTTAAAATAAATCCTCAATAATATATATTTATATACTTATTTACTTGTGTCAATATTTACAAAAGACTGTGGAACTCTATGAAGTCTATGTACACCCATGATCAGGTGACAGGCAATTTTCATTGAGGCACATATGTACACATATATGTATAACCTATGTACAAATATCAGAACCTACTGACACAGGAACTCTCAGCTGCAGAAGTCCTGGGTGGGGCAGTGTTGGTGGGGCTGAAAGCTTCCAGAATATGTCAGCAAGAATGATAATATCTATACATCCTGTGCAATCCAGTTACAGCTGGTGTCTAAATTTACATGAAGCAAACAAATAGTTAAATGACTCCCAAATCCCATGAGTCCTCCGTACAAGTCCTGCTCTGCCTTCAGCTCCCATTGGTCTTCAGATTCTTATCACCATGGAGACCCCAGTTCCCTTTCGGCATCATTCTTATGAAGCTTTGCCACCAGCCTTGAAGTTCCTTCTCCAATTGATCCCAAGGAGGCTTATTTATCTGCCTCCTCCTCTTTGTGTTTTCGGCAATTGTTAGACACAGGGTATGGGAGGGCAGCTGTGGAGGTATGCACGAGGAGCTAGGAAGCCAGTGAAACCCTAATTAGCCTGTGCTGCGTGAGCCTAAGTGAGCGGCCATTTCCACATTTTATATATAGATACATATACAAAATCTCCAAAGAGAGCCTAGATAAGCACATATGTGCACGTCTGGAAAAGGAAACAGCACCCCCACTCATGAGCTTTACAGCTATGTCCGTAATGGAAACTAGAGAATCCTCTTTGACTGCTGGCACCGTTAATCCCAACTGTTTCAAGATTACCCTCCATGGCAAGAAGGGTGCAGGGATGCAGAAACCCAAGAAGAGGCCAGTTTGGCTGGGGCATTTTCTGCTCAGCAGGCTGGAGCTCAGTCATGGGACTTTCCAGCTTCCTGGGGCCCTTCGAATGAAGGAACCATTGAAGCACAACAACAGAAGGAAACTGGGTCGCTGGATCCCACGTGAAGGCAGAACTGGGGCAAGCACAGAGGCTGCTCAAACCCTCAGGAGCTGAGATGCACCCTTGCCAAAGCCAGCCAGGCCTCTCCTGCTTCTCCACCCAGGCCTTAGCCTGGAGCTGGTTGGCTCCATCCTAGCCCCACTTGACAGGTCAACATCCCTGCCCTACACTTCAGTAAGCTCCAAGGCAGAAATGTCAGCAGGTTACAGTGAAAGTTGTCCAGTACCCAAGTGAACCTCTGAAGATTCTTCCTCCCAGCTCCTTCTCTCATGCTGTCTGGAAGCTTAGAGCATTTCTGTACTCGTACAAACAAGCCATCAGTGTCTAGGGAGTCATTTTTGAGGAGAAGTGGAGCTAGGAGGCCTCTCCTAAGGACTGACACACAATTAGCCCTCTGGGTAGCTAGCAAAGGTCCTAGCACACACAACCACACTGCCCCCAATTATCTAGATATTGCAGCAGCTGTCCACGTTATTATGTAATCACACCTGCCCTGTGCATCTGTCAGTGGAATGATGCAGGGACTTCTCAGCTGCAAACTCATCTGGAACATATCTGCCTATTTTAGGAGCACAGGAAGTTATATTAGTTTCTATGCTGAGGCTCATGCAGTACAAAAAGTAGACAACTAGGCAGACTGCTTCAACTGCCTTAGCTTACCAATGGGTCATGCGGAGTCTGGATTAAAGGCTTCTACTGCCTGATTGAGGATAACGTGCCCAGTTTGGAGGGCTTCAGGAAGTGCAGGGGGGTGGCAGACACTTCTGCATCACATCAATTGCCTCAAATCCCAGTGTGGAAATCCTCTTAGCCCAACTAAATGCAGGAGGTGAGGGTGACATAAATGATTCTGCATGTGTCTAATACACTTCCAGGCAAGATGGAGAAAGACAGCAGGTTGCCCGTCTAGCCCAGCTATTTCTTGAATGGTGTATACAGCTCAGGCCCAAAGAGGCAATTGAACTGCAGTTGCTCTAATACCCATGTGCTCACCCACTTTAGGCTTCTCAAAAATCAACAACAGAGTGTTTTTTTTTTTTTTTTAGAATTCCATTGTTTCCCACAAATCTCACCTTCCACGGGCCAGAAATGACCTTTGGTTCTTCATTTACAGTGTTACTTTCAGAACTGGGACAATTCAAACTTAGGGCACCACAACTGCCAGAGAGAAAGCTAAGCAGATCAGTCCTTTGCCAGGTTTTGAGGTTTTCACTTTCCCAGAGCTACATTTTGGCATAATGTTTCTAGTCCCCAGTGAGGAGGTTACAGCCAACCAGGGCAGACAGAATAAAGATAAAGCACCTGGCCCTTAGATCATGGTCCCCTTTTATCCCTGAGTCAGGCTGCCACCTGGGAGGGAAAGGAAAGAGGTGATCCTGGAGCCTGTTCTTTTGTTATGAAAGAACCACCTACTGGAGAGTTCCCTAAGAAGAGAAAGAGCAAAATTGGAGAGGTGGAAAGACGCAAAGAAGGTCATTTTAAAAATGCAAATAAATGCAGCTTATTTCTTGGATTGTCAAATTTATTCCACATCAGTGAAATTAAGGGCATGGAAAAACGTATATTTGTGTCATTTTTAAAATAATGGCATACATATATACATATATTATACATATATACACACACAGATATATGTATATATGGAAAACCTCCAATAACTCAGGACCAACTAACCAAAACCATAATGGACAAAAGTTACTCATTCTCACCATACCTTCAGTAGAAAGAGGCACACGACAGCAAGAGCACTATGGCATAGGCCGGGAAGCGCCCAGCTGGCCATTTCCAGGTCTGTCTGGAAGCCAGCATCATTCAACCTGTCTCTTTGGTCTGCTTTATCTCCATTTCTGTGCACTGAACATTGAGGTTTAGAAGGTTGACCCTGAGCAAAGCAAGGTCTTGTGTCATCTTCAAACACTCTAAGTACTAAGGCAGGAGAGTTGATACTAACCGACTTAGCAAACACTACCTTTCAACAATGAACAAAGGCTGAGCCACACATTCTTACTCAAATAACCAGAATTGCAAAGCAGGCAGGACATTCCCTTCCCTGAGGTTTCCCTGTGGGTTAAATGAGGTTTGGCTGTAAATATGTACATAGAGCAAGGTAGACTGAAAGGAATGGAATGGGACCCTGGTCTTGCAGGCCTACCCTGATTGTCCAGTCTTAATATTCAGCATCCCAGAAATGCCAGCAAAGGGGATTCTTCAGAAGCTCCTGAGCATGCGTGCAAACACTTGTGCAGCTGTCCATTGCAGGGAGTAGTGGGGTTGTATTTTACAAGTGTCTCACCCTAACCACCTAAACTTCTGTGCTTGCCTGCTTCCCACCCAAGCCCACAAGGACCTGCCTCCCTCTACCATTCTCACCAAGTCCTCATGGTTGGATAAGTCAGCTTACTGTGAGGAAGAGTCAGAGTGCAATTCCCAAGTCATCCCAGGCTACTACAGATCCCAGGTGTGAGCTTCCCAACTGTATTCCCTTAATCTCCATCTCTCTGGGGAGGGGAAGAGGGGCTACAGAGGATTAAGTAATGGCTTTTAGTGCATGGAACTGCTCTGCAGTGGCTCAGTGCTTTATTCTTATCTCCTGGCAAGTGCTTTCCTTCAGGCTTCCATTATACCTGGCCAGACTGACACAAAGTTGACCAGATGGGCTGGCATGAGGTCAAACTCAAGGTTCCAATTCCTAAAGGTTTCAAGGATGTTGTGGGAGAGCAGGTAAAAGGGGGAGAGAGAGAACAGAGACACACAGAGATGGAAAGATGTGCACAGGAAGGCGACAGAGCAACACAGATCACCTGGTTGGCCTTCCTGGTGTGTACACTGCCATGTACGTGCATGTCCATTCCAGGAGGTCAGACCTTGGGGGACACGAGTCATGTGAACGTGGGAAGAAGGAACTAGCTGGGCTGTGAATGGACACCCAGAAGTCAAGGGCGTTACTCAGTAATCCAAATATTGTCTGTCACTTTTCAGTCCTGAGAGCAAGATTTTGAAAGAGCTATTGCTAAAGAAAACAGTCACTATTGATTTTATTGCACTTTTCTTCTTTAAAAATAATCAAACACAAACTATGAGAGATGGAACTGAGCTTTGGTGGGAAGGGTAGCAAAGAGAAGGAAAAAGTGAAATAGTTTTAGGAATAGACATCCTAGTTTAGAGGGAGTCCACTGCCTCATCTGTCCCTGCTTGCTGCACTGTGGGAGAACAAGGCTGGACTCAGGAAGGCCACGCCTGAGGATACAGTCATAGCCGGAGCAGCTACTGAGTCAGATCCCAGCATCCAATCCCTGCTGGTTGACTCAAGGGGCTAACAATGTTAGTGAGGTCAAGGACATGAACTGAAACCCACCAACTGGATGTCAAGGCAGAGGGAGCCTCCACTGTGCGGCCAAGGAGCAACCGAGAGTTTACAGCTCTATTGGACAAGTCAGCCATCAGTTACACACAGGTTGCTATGTCAGTGAGCCTCTGAGGAGTCCTGGAGAGCAGGGCTCACCTTGTTGTGTTCTATTCTGGATCAAAAAAAAAAAAAAAAAAAAAGTCCAAGCACTGTGCTTCCTTTCCTACCACAGCAGAGGTGGTGGTAGTACTGTTGTGTGGTACCACCTTTGTTTGCCCTAATGTCCTCTGTGGGAGGCTAGCCTCCACCTCTTTTTCACTACTGCAGGCAGCAATGAACTCCAAGCCTGAGGCTTTTCAGAAAGTGATGACTTCTTCCAGCATGACTATCAGTGAGTTAACACTGATACTTTATGGCCAACCATGATGAAGTTAGCCAAAGAGAGAGAGAGAGAGAGAGAGAGAGAGAGAGAGAGAGAGAGAGAGAGAGAGAAGACAGAACAAATCCTGACCTCTCTACATAGGGAGATACTATGAACACTTACATCAGGGTCTCGGGCTGTCATATCTTTGATGGGAGTATCTGTACCCTAATTTAGGGCCCAGGATAGTGCAGCTTCTTAGGTCCCACTGCTTTTAAATGAATCTGGAGAATTCCAGATGCTGGGAGTTCCATAGCTGGTGCTAATCAGTTGTCTCTGTGGAATTTGAAAGAAAGGGTGTAGCAAAGAGGTCCCTATTAGGTCACTAGTTGTCCCGGATCCTTCCACACTTTACAACTATGGTGCTGGTAGAAGGAAGGGGGAAATGGGTAAAAAGCCCAATAGCTTCCTGTGCTGTCCATCTTTCTGCTTGAAGTAGTGTCCATCTTTCTGCTTGAAGTCTCAAGGGTTACTTCTCAGGACTGAAATCAGGGGGTGAAAAAGAGACTGGAGGAAGTGATGCCATAGAGAATACTGGAGAATACTGATTCGGGCTAGGGCAGTGGTGGTGAGTCTATGGCAGGTGCGCCCAGCGGGCTGTTCGTATCCCTGAATGCTCTAGAAGGTTGGCCATCACTGAGCTAAGGAAAGGTGTCTAAATGTGACAGTTTTTTAAATGTCCATTAATTTATAGATTTGGAAGCAATGGGTCTGATTATGTATTTGTGTGTTGTGGATGTTATATGTTATTAGACATGTGTGTTGTACTTTGTGTGCCTAGTAGAATATATAGTGTGTGTATATGCTGAATTTGTATGTAGAAAAATAGTAAAGTATCCTTTGTGTATTTTTTTATGGATTTCCATAATGTCCACATAGTTTTATGTATTTTGCATCTGAGTTGTATATTGTATGTGGGGTACACAGGTCTTTTGCAGATGCTCTACTGGTAAGTACATTCTATATCTGTGCTGAGGGCATATATTTTGTATGTAGCTATCACACGTATACTTTTTTATTCTAGTTTTTTGCAGAACTGGGGATTGAACTCAGGCCCTTGCACTTGCCAGGGAAGCACTTATTCCACTGAGCCATCGCCCTGGCCCCTGTATATCTTCTTTGTCTACCTTTTATATTAATTTACCTGTACTTTGTACATATGCTGCACATTTTGTACTTGTGTGTGGAGCAATCTACTCTATGGTGGACGTGCCTGGTTGTGTGTGAACATATTACAGTCCTAGGCTGAGGAGGCTGTGATGTCTAGCCCTGACCGAGTCCTCAAGTATATAGGTTGCTTTCACCCTCTGTCTTCCAAATGCCTGTGTCCACTCCACGTCTTGAGATTCAGCACCACCCCCCATGAAGGAGAGGAAGAGAAGCACAGAGGCTTCATGTTGGTCATGGGATGCCCTGCAGACACACCTGGGGGTGTGGGTGACCAGGAACTAATAAGCACCCTGGGTCTAGCACCCTAAGCTGGTGCCCCACCCCCGGTGACAACTGTAAGTGCTAAGGAGCCAACACCCAGGCTGCGCTGGCACCACTACAGGACAGCCTGACCACCAGGATTTTGTCTGTGCTTGGGAAATTTAAAGCACTATGTCAAAGGCTGAGAGCCACCCTCCTGACCCATCCCAGGACCAACCTGCTGTCTACTTCCAGGCTGCGCAGTACTCATTCATTTTTTAGCTTTTCTGGAGGTGGGGGGAAATTCTTTACCCATTGTTGGGCTACTTTTCTTCAAGTCTCTCTGGTTGCCATTTTAATGTGGAATAAGTCATAAGACATAAGGTCTGATATCTCTTAATCATCTTGGGATGCCATCACTTGGTCCTGAACTTTAAAAACTCCACACAGAGGAGGCCCCCTCTTAAGTCCAGATTAGTGGAATGTGGTCCTAGAGAGCCCTACTCCTTGGCTTCAAAGGCAGGGGATCCATTCTGACTCTCTTGGGACAGGTTCTTGAAAATGAACATTGCAGAGCCTAATGATACTGAAAATAAAATAGGGTGAGACATGATGAGTATGGAGATGAGCAACCAGATGAACTTTGAGGAGGCAGCCTGGAGAGGGGATGGCCCAGGACAGCTGAAGATATGAGGGCCACAGGGCCCTTGTGCACTCAGAAAGACAAGCTCCAGTCATGGAGAACTGAAGCTGCAGCACATGGAGGGCAGAAAGACAATTCTAAAGTCTAGGAATCCATGAAGACTGGAGTATCTGAGGCAAGAGCAGCAAACCCAGGCCCAGTGGGTGACTAATGAGCCCCATTTGGCTTCTGACACAGCCAACCATAGAGCAATGGGTTTGCTCCTGAATCTGAACTCCAGAGAATGAATATATATGTGCATATGTGTCCATATACACACATATACAGATATATATATATATATATATATATATATATATATATATATATATTCTAGTGCACATAGTTAAACACATGCGTAAATTGCCCTGTGTCAAAAATATTGCATAAGCTTATATAATGTTCAAATGCAACCTTTTCTGTAGCATGGGTACGGGAACATGAGAGAGAGAGAGAGAGAGAGAGAGAGAGAGAGAAAGAAGAGGGAGAAAGACAGAGACAGAGACAGAGAGAGAGAAAGACAGAGATAGAGAGATAGAGATAGAGAAAGACAGATAGATAGACAGATACAGAGAGACAGACAGAGACAAGCAGAGAGAGAGAGACCTGAAACATATTGCTATACACGGGATACACAGACCTGCCTGTGCTCAAGACAAACGCCCTGGTCAGCTGTGCAGTCATGCTCATGACTAGGTAAATTCCCAAGGTGCAGTCATGTGAGTACTGAGACTGTAGCTTTCCTGCTCATTCTGCTGCCTTGGGTTCTGTGCTCTCACTGAAAGAGCAGAGATGGCTGGGCTGGAAGGTCAGAAGGTTTGATTCCTCATTCCAAATAGTCTACTTTTTCTCCTGGTGGAGGGCTTTTGCCTTCTGATAGGGAAAAAAACCCTAGCTTAATGACATCCCAAGGCTATTAATACTCTAAATATGAATACTGTATAGGCTACTAAGAAAATAGGTTATCTTTTGTGTTTTAAATATTGAGATTCATGCAATGAACACCCATGCAGCTCGGTTGCATCGATGGCAATTCCACTGCAGTGTCAGTGTAGCTGGGCCACATCGCTAGGAAAGCAGATGCCTGTGAACTCCAGTGTAAATAAAGAAACCAGACACGTCTCTGTGACCCTGAAGTTTGCAAAAACAGTCAAATCTGAAGCTGAGCAGTCCCTTGGTTGGATAGCTTCTCCTTGCATGCCTTAAAGGGACAAATGTGAAACTTGACAACTCATATTTGGTCACACAAACTGTCCCTCCCCCAGGTTTCCCTCACATTGACACTGCAGAGAAGAAGCAGAATGCAGCATTTTCAGTTATGAAACACAAGCCTCCAGAGCATCTACTTGGCAACTGCAACTCAAAAACCACAGCCTGTAACACAGAAAAGTAATTCCAACACACAGGACTGTGTGTTCTTTTCAGTGCAAAAAATGGAAATGACCTTTTGAGTAATCACCAAAACTTTACAATGAAGCCATGATGATGTCCCTGTACAGGTGGGCTCTAGTGGGGTGTTACTGAGGAGGGAGGTGTCGTGTGCATTTGCTCAGAAACAAAAGGTGGTACCGGTCTGGGAAACTGTGCATTGGATATAAAGTGGCCTCAATGTGTCTCTGACATCCTGGTTCCGTAGGTAACTCTCCTCTTTGGAAACCCGTAAGTCAAATATAAAGATTTGCATGAAAGCCATGATAGATATTCTGTGTTCTAAATCAAAAATCAAAAGATCAAAAGTCAATTGCACGACTATTGCTTTCCATGCAGAACCAGATGGACACTGTAGAACACACTGACTACAAGGCAGGCTATTATGCAACATCTGCATTAGTTCCATTGAGCTGCGATTATGTTAATAGGTTTCAATCAGACATCAGTTAACATTTTGGTAATATTCACATAGTTTGTGTTAGCCAAGGTGCAATTGGCTGTTTTCAAGTTTTCCTCTCGAAAGTCCTCATTACTGTTGTTTACTCCCTCCTGGATCTCCATGTAGTCAGACTTACTAATAGTAGAGGCACTTCTACTTTTCTTCAAGTCAGGGGAGGAGGGGATCTTTGGACAGCTTGTCACTTGTAAGTACTGGGCCTGCTCCTCTCCCTCTGTCTCCCGATGGTAGAAGTAGTTGAAATTAGACACTATGACAGGGACTGGTAAGGCAATGGTTAATACACCTGCAATTGCACACAGAGAACCCACTATCTTTCCCCCAATGGTAGTTGGCACCATGTCGCCATAGCCTACAGTTGTCATGGAAACGACTGCCCACCAGAAGGCATCTGGGATGCTGGGGAACTGGGACTCTCGTTCATCAGCTTCTGCAAAATAGACAGCACTAGAGAAGAGGATGACCCCAATGAAAAGGAAGAAGATCAGGAGGCCCAATTCTCTCATGCTGGCTTTGAGGGTCTGACCTAGAATCTGTAGACCCTTGGAGTGTCTAGACAACTTGAAAATCCTAAAGACTCTTACCAACCGGATGACACGAAGGATGGCCAGTGACATGGCCTGCTGGCCTTGCTGGGCATCCTCTGGCTTCTCAGCCAGCTCTGTCCCCAGGGTGATGAAGTACGGGATGATGGCCACAATGTCAATGATGTTCATAATGTTAGTGAAGAAGCCCGCTTTGCTTGGACAGGCAAAGAACCTCACCAAAAACTCAAAAGAGAACCAGATGATGCAGAGAGTCTCTACAATGAAGAAAGGGTCAGTGAAGGAAGTGGACTGCTGGTACCCCATGGTGCTATTAGAGTAGGAGTGGAAGGTCACCCCACCACCGTGCATGTCTTCATTCTCATCCCGGAAGATGGGCAACGTTTCCAGACAGAAGCTGACAATGGAGATCAGAATTACCATGACTGACACAATGGCTATAATCCTGGCAGGCCCTGAGCTCTCTGGGTATTCAAAGAGAAGCCACACCTGTCTCTGGAACTCATTTTCTGGCAGAGGACGCTCTTCCTCCTTGATGTAGCCTTCATCCTCCCGAAACATCTCCATAGCTTCTTCTCCCAGTTCATAAAAGCGGATTTCTTCAGAGAATATATCTAAGGGCACATTCACGGGACGCCTCAGCCGGCCTCCAGACTGGTAGTAGTACAAAATGGCATCAAAGCTAGGGCGGTTGCGATCAAAAAAGTACTCATTCCGGAGGGGATCAAAGTACCTCATCCGCTTCTTGGGATCCCCTAAGAGGGTCTCCGGAAACTGGGCTAAGGTCTTGAGCTGGGTTTCAAATCGCAGCCCTGAGATGTTGATCACCACCCTTTCACAGCACTCATGGTCCGCCTCTGGGTCATAGGTGTCCTGTGGGTGTCCAGGGAGGGCAGCAGCCTCATCTGCTGGGTCTCCGGTGGCCACTGTCATAATTGGGACTGAGAGGAGAGCTTCACACTATGCCTTCCAGCTGCCTGGTGGCAGTGGGCTCAGGGTGCTGCTAATGGCCCCAAGAAAGACAGAAGCATTGGCCTGAGCTCCTGCAGGAGAGCCCCACGGCTCTCTGACAGCTGGAGAAACAGCCTCCTCTGGCTGAAAGACAGGCAATTAAGGGACGTGAGACCACCTAGCAGGGGCAGCCTGACTGACAATTGGGGAGGATGCTTGCTGCCTTGGAGCTCTCAACCAAGAGTTCAAAAACATGACTATCATTACACTTCCACCACCAGCAAAAAGCAGACTTTCCTTTTACCTTGTAAATTGTCTGGGGGTCAGTGGGGAGCAGGCAGCAATCTTAGAAGGAAGCTCTGGAATTTTCTGCACTGGAGGCAGGTGACTTGTACAGTATCCTATGACATAGACCCATTCTAGGAGGCTAGACAGGAGTCCTCTCAGGGAGGGCACTAATGTCTCACGATGGGAGACTTGGCCCTGGGCTTCCTCACTGACCCCACCCCAGTGTCTCTATCATGGCTGTTAATAAACCAGAGATCGCTTTACCTGGCCAAGCAGGAACCTGAGGCTGTCTTCCTCACAGAACTGATCAGATGGTGGGGAATCCTAGACGCACAAACAGGCAGCCCAACTCCCCATCGTGTCTTCTCACTTGAGCTAGAAATACTGGTGAGTCATTCTGGGCAGGAGGGCAGACTCCAGGTCCTGGAGGTGAGCTCTAGGGCCGAGATGGGTTGCAGGGGCAGAGGAGTGCCTGGCTAGGGGCATGCGGGATTCCCAATCAGTGGTGCCCGGGTCCGGAGACTTTGGAAGGATGCAGGCAAGATGCACAGCTCAGCAAATACCAGAGTCCTCCAGGCTGTCCTCAGGAGGTGTGACGTTGCCTGGAAAACACAGCAGCAAGGTGGAATCACTGCTTTGGGGAAGCCAGTGCCAAGACTCTGGAGGGCTCTGGCGGCTCTCCTCACTGCAGGCGCTAAGACCCTTCCTGTCGCCCTCCTTTCCAGCACTGTGCCTGTGAACTACCCTCAGCCTCCAGCCTCTTCTAGGCAGGGCTCTTTCTCATCAGCTTGAAGCGCTTTTTCCCAGGGAACAAGCTTTCGGGCTTGGCTGGGCTGTCTCAAGAGGCCTCCCTCCTCAGCTGCCACCAGGAGGGACTCTGGGCAAAGACCCCCCCGCCCCCCAACCCTCCTATATTAGAACAAACGTCTCCCAAGGGGAGGGCTTGGCTTTCTGCAGCTGTCTGCAAGCTCTGACCTCAGCTGAGTCCCGGCAGAAGAAGCGCCTCCCCCATTCCCCCGACAAACCCACTCTTTCAAGGCTCATCTAGGGAGACCCCACACGCAGTGAGGTCGCATCTCTGTACTAAAGCTGGATGGCGGGGTCTCCGAACTTACTCTCTCTCCGGAATCCCCGGGCCACAGGCCTCCCTCTGAGCCGGGTGGCATTTGAGCCAGGCAGGCGCTCGACCACTGCTTTCCCCTCAAGAGAAAAACCCCTCACATCTCCGCGGCGGGGAGCGCAGAACAAACGCTCAGACTGCTTGGCTGCAAGGCTGCTCGGCTGCAGCGAAACGGGGAGCCGGGAAGAAGCCGGCTTCCGGGCTGGCCCCCTGCCGACCCAATCCCGCGGGCCGCAGGGCGGGGAGGGGTCCGCGCCCTCTCCCCATCGCCTAGGACTCCAGCCGGGATTGCCCGGCGCTGAGCGCTGGGCGCTGGGCTGCTAGCGGCGGCCCGACCCCCCCTGGCGGCCGGCGAGGGCGCCGCGGTAACCCCTTCCTGCCCACTGCGGTCGGCGCCGACTGCCGCCAGAGCACAGCCCGGGTTGTTGCCCGCCTGTTCCAGACCAGGCAGGGGCCCCCGTGGCTTTGTCTCCACCCGAGAAAATAGCCTGCACGCCGGAGTGGGGAGCAGGCTGCTCCTCGGTGCAGCCCCAGGTCGCAGCTCCCTCCTCGGCTGCAAGCTCCGCGGCTGCCCACCTCCCAACCTAAGGGAAGCAGCCCCTTTTAAGCAGCAGAGCCTTTTCTATTCGGGGCTGGAGTAGGAGCGCGGCTGGGCAGACCAAGTGATCCGGACCTGCCAGCCAGCGCTGTTTACCTGACAGGGTCACGCTGTCAGCGGCGTTTCGCATCACTCTCCAGCCCCTCTGCGCCCTATGGGCCCGCGCCCACCCCGTGCAGCCCCATTCGCAGGAGCGAGTCCCCGCGCCCACAGACCGTACAGGGGGCGCAGGCTCGCCCAGACTCCGCGGAATCACCGCGTCGCCGGTGTCCTGCAGCCCCGCCTCAAGCGGCCTGAGCCCCGACACAGATTTACCATTCCGCTCGGGCACTCGGAGCCTCCATGTTTCTAGGTGACAGCCAGCGCCCCCCGAGCCCGGGTGGCGGCGGCGGCGGTGGCGGTGTTGGGGTGCAGGCGGCCAGCCCGGAGCCGGCTCTGCAGTCCTGCGGGCGGCGCGTAAGGAGCGCCCGGCCGCCGCCCGCCGCCACCCGCAGCCGCACCGCGCCACGCAGCGCCGCACCTGGCCTGGCCTCGAACTCAAAGGGGTTGGGGGTGGGGGGACCGAGCCGCCGGGACGCGCTCCTAGCTGACTCCACCGAGGGGTCATCCAGTGAGAGCCCTGAGCCTCAGCCCCCACCATATGGGGAAACCGTAGCGTTCTGTGCGCAGAGATCAGCGGGGTGCAACCAGGGCTGGAAAGGCGGTAGGGGGCAGAAGTTAGGAGCTCTTGAGAGAGGCTCCTGCCCACATGAAGAAGGCATGGAATAGCAGCTCTGTCAGGCCCCAGGCGGGATCCAGCCCTGCAGGAGGTGTGCTGCTAATATCACCGGGTTGTCAGGCAGGATCTGTGGACACCAGACCCTCTGCCTTCTCTGGTTCTCATGCTCCCCTTTCCCAGCTCTGCTGAGCACCTGGCTCTTACCTACAAAGCTTCACTGGGCATCTCAGGGGAGTGCAGCAGGGGTGGGCCAGGCAGGGCAGCAGCCTCCGTGCTTACCCCTCCCCCCCAATCTGGAGGAGCCCCAGGAAAAGCAGAACCGCAGGGCCAGCCCCTTCTGTCTTCCTAACTCCCCCACCCTACCCTGGGGCCCTTACCAGGAACAGCCTGGGACACAGGCTGCCCTTGGGAAGCAGGGCCAGCTATTCACTAAATGTCCTTGCACGGAGCTGACAAAGCTGGCTGGCTGTCCCAAGGGGCTCTGCACTGCCTGAGAGTGCAGCTCACAGTACCCTGTGCATGCAGAGGAGGATGCCTTTGGGTTTTGGCAGAATATTTGTAGGAAGTCCATGATGCCCTTGCTTGCCCGAGGTGCTGGACCCCAGGTGCCCCGCTTGCTTTTGGAAGCCATGTGACATCCCTAGGTCTCTGCTAGTTCTTTTCCTCGGCTCTCAGAATCTCTCAGACTTGTGTTCCAGGCAATCACTCCTAGAGCTCCCAGTTCAGAAGGGCCGGAGCGTGACCAAGGCTCCTGCTAGGACCCCTGGCTCTGGAGACCTTCTCTGTAGGCAGGTGTCTCAGAACAGAAGCTGGAAGAGCCCACAAGGCTCAGGTTTTGTGGTCTTTGGGGAGCATTAACAGTTGTCCTCAGTGGTGGCATGGTGGCATGGTGTCCAGGCAGTAGTGTGGGAAAGCTAGTTTGCAGTCTCCATGAGCGAGAGTGCTGGATGGCTCTGGAAGAGCCATCTGGGTCTTCTAGACCCAGACTTATGCCTGTGCCAGTTCTTAGATGAGTTAACGTCCTACAGAGGGAGGCTGCTCACAGCAAGTGACAAGGGTTCAATTACGTCAATAATTTAGTCCCAAAGGAAAATCGATGGCTTCTCCAATCTGCAACCCTGTGAGCCCCCTTCAGAAGCCCTGGCCTCCAGTTCCCTTTCTCTGTGTGCCCTGGTGTCTGGTCCTTGTTGCCCATTTTCTCTGCTTTTCATCCCTTTCCCTGAAGTCTCAGCCATTCCCAGTCCCTTGATGGACGTGTCCCCCAGCACCCCGCACTGTTGCTCCTTTCCAAAGCTGCCCCAGATTGCCCTCAGAGGCCATTTTCCTACCTGCCACACCAGGCTCTCACATTTGCTGAAGCCCAACATGGCCTCATCCCTGTTACCATATTTACATGGGACCTTTTGCTTTCTTTGTTAAAACAGAAGAGGCGGACTGAAGAAAAAGGCCCTTGAGGTAGAATTAATAATTGTTCTGAATGGTGGAGTGCGCTTACTGTGTGTCAGGTGCTAAACTAGGCACTTGGAACCCAGTGCAAAATTTAATCCTCACAGCTCTAAGATGTGGTGTCTACATGTGCACCATTTTATAGAAAAGGAAACTGAGGCAGGAGAAGGCACGTGCTCCAGATCAACAAGTGGTGGCTTTAGGATTTGAATCAAGGCTTTGTGACTCCAAACTGCTTCTGCCCTTTAACCTCACATGGGTCTGGGCATGGGGCAAAACAACCCTGGAAGTCCAGTTCCCTCTCTGAGGTCTTCCTCTGACCTTTCCTACTGTCTTTTGGCCTTAGGGGTGTGTCAACTTTTGTCTCCATTTTAAAGTCTGACCTAAGTGTGACCAAGTATAGAAAAAAATTAACTGAAGAAGGAAAAGAAGGAGGTGGAGATAAAAGGAGGAAGAAGTGTGTGTGTGTGTGTGTGTGTGTGTGTGAAACAACTATAACAACAATTTGGAGTATCTTAGGCTTGGGTCCTGAAAGGCACCTCTGTTGATATCTTGGTTTGGCAGTGAAAAAAAAAAAAAAAAATGAAACAATGAGAAAAAGAGCATGCATCAGGTTCCCAGCATTAACTGAGTAAATCAAGAATGGAGGACAGGGGGACAGAGACTCGTTATTAGTGTCACATGCCATTCACTTGTCAGGATCACAGGGGGTGGCATTCCTGATCGTATGGACCAGGGTAGATGAATACATACAGATGTCATTGCTGATGCTACTGTGCTTGTATCATGCTGGTATGTACCATGCCTGCCCCTGGAAGAGGACTTTTCTTGGGAGCAGGGGTCTACCCAGATCCCCAACTGATCCCAAAAGACTGCCACATAACTCAGCAGCCAAGGTTGCCTCCTGCAGGAAGCATTCCAGAATCACTACAGCCACCTGAGTGGTGTGGTGCTGAGCTGAGCCTTGGCACCAGCCCTGCTCTGGGCTGGTGGTTCCACACTCACCCCACCAGATGGCAAATACTGGCCTAGTGGTAAGAAATTGTTGAAGGGCTCCCCCAGTGCACGCTGGTCTGCTGCTACGTGTCTGCACTGTGTGCTTGCCCCACTGTCGCCCTATTTCTAACACCCTGGAGGTCGACACACTACTCTGAGCCAGCAGGTCTAAGCCCTAATCCCAGCCCTAATCCTAGCTCTGTGACTCAATTTCTTCAATGACGCATTTTCATTGTGTGGCTCAAAGGCAGATCACTCAGACCTGTGCTTGTCCCCTACAAATCCCATGCCTTAGCCACTAGTGGCTGCCTCTCTCATCTTCATGGTTGGAATCAGAAGTAGGGGTTTGGGACCAGCTCTACGGAGGATCCTTTTGTGTTGTGCGTGCTTTCTCCTGGGCCAGCTGTGATCTCAGCTGCTGTGGGAGACGATGCCTGAGCCAGCACAGCCACGGTTCTTCTGATTCAGAGCTCTTTCTGGGGCTGTGTGGCTCATACCCACTGCTCAGGGTGGCGGAGTGTTGGGGAGACTGCTCTATGGTCCTCCCAATCCCTATGACAGTGCACATGCCCCAGTGGGCTCCTGCATGGCTCCATCAGGGTGGGCTTAGGGTACGACAGCCAAGTACAAAGGCTGCCAGGTGCATTCTTTGGCCTGTGTCCCTGGTGGCTGAAGTTGCCCCTGCCAACTTCCTGGGTCCTACATGGCCTGCCTAGATCTCCCATGGGCTGTCTGTCCCAGGCCCACTTGTCCTTCACATTTGTTATGCTGCAGGAAGTGCTGCCACTCCCCCAGCTGCTCAAACCAGACATCCGAATGTCCCTGTCAGCTCTTTCTGCCTCTATGTGGCTCCCTTCACATCCAGCCAAGCAGTTAGCCTGGTATCTGTGCCCTCTCTTGGATTCCCTCTCCCTGCTCTGCTGCCCTGACTTAAGCCACTATCAGGTCCAGTTTGGGACCTGGTCCCCTCCAGGCAGACTAGCTGCTCCCTGGTTTCTTCTTTCTACAGTGGCTACAATTCTTCTACAGCATGAAGAAAGCTATCACAATTCAATCAATCACCCCTTTAGTTCCTCTTTAGCTCTTTATTGCTGCAATCAACCTACAGTTCCTAAAAGGCAAGCAGAACCCTGGGCTGCTAGTCCCAGTTGGGATTGCAGACTCAATACTAATCCCATGCTAGAAATCTACAAGCCAGCACATGAACCTGCCCTAAAGGCTCTAGTGGACTTACACTGGACTGATTAGGCTAATTCCTGAAGTAGGGCAGGCCTGTGATGAATTCCAGCCTCTGGTGCTTGTCACTTTCATGGGGACCACAGGTGGGGAAGATTTCCTTTCTGCATCTCAGGTTCCAGACATCAAACAGAAATCATCTTGTCTAATGCTTGCTCCAAGGAGCGCAAGAGACAGTGTGCATGATGTGTGTCACTGGCTCCCAGGAAGGGCTCAAGAATGTATCTGCAGATGGTCCCAGGTCTTCCTGCTTTGGCTGTAGCATCCCCTCAGCCAGAACACGGTGACCCTCTCCTTCCCATCACTCAGTGACTGTGGTACCCAACCCGTCGCCTGTCTTTTGGGAAGCTTTTCTGGACCTCTCCCAGGTTTCTACACACTCACTGTAGGCTTGAGATCCAAGCCCACCACACCAAGTCTTGTGGAGCATGCATCCCCTTCTAATAGGTGGGCAGTGGCTCAAGGACAAAGCCTATTTTCTTTTGGCTTTGCAGCCTGTCTGGCTCAGACCAGGCACACATTAGGTGCCGTGGAAGTGTCTGTGAACCAGCAAACTCTAGAAGATGCAAAGACTCTGTCCTCCCCTCCCCCCAGCTCAACCATCTGCCTTGCTTTATAACTCCTAGATTTGTTGTCTCTGGAGGGTGCCCACTTCTGGGGAACCTTGTGTTTCCCACAAGGTGAAACTTGGGGCTGTTGCTCACTCTTGCCTATAGAAGTCACTCTGTTTATCCCTCTTGGCCTAATGGTGTCAATCAAGAAGACCAGCCTTATGGGCAGGCAGCCCCTGTGTCAAAGATGGTGAATCCAGGGGAGTTAAGCACTTTGCTCAGGGTAGTGCATCTAGCCTGGGCAAGGGGCACAGGCATGGTATTACCTCAGGCTCTGTGTCTGTGGGGTTCCACCTCTTGGGAAGGCCACTCTTGTACAGTGTTTCAGTTGGTCATGTCTACTTTCTATTCTATGCTGTCAGCTCTTCAAGGATTCCTAAGCACTCTGACTCAGGGACTCCAGTTTCTGTGAACAGGCCTTCAGGGACAAGCAATGTTGCCTGTCACCACCAGTGACAGGCAAGCTGTCTCCCTACCTCCTTCCTCCCATTTAAACAGGCAGTGAGCTGCAGTGGGGGAAGCCACCAGCATGGGTCAGAGAGGACTGGACTGGAATCCAGTCCTACTACTTCCTACAGCTGTGTGACCTTGAGCAGATCTCAGGACCTCACCAAGCCTCAGTCTCTCTCAGTAAAACATAGTGGAACAATGGATGCTGGCAAAGATTGCATGTAACCATTGCCTGTCAAGGGTTCCCATTCCTTAAAGCTGAAGGACTAGTCACTAAACCATAGGAAAAGGTCATACAGATCATATGTATGAGCTTTCCCATTGTACAAGTGAGGAAACCGAGGCCCCCAGAGAGGTGATTTTCCCATGCACTGCTGGGTTGTCTAGGTAGTAGCATGGTTGGGGCTAGAACTGGTAAGCCAGGACTGATTTGTGATCTCAACTGGTTTCTCTTTTGCCCACTGTTTGCCTTCTCTATCAGCCACAGGCAGAGCAGTGGAAGGTGGGGAGGGTTGGTGTAACAGCTCAGGTCAGCAGCCACAGGACCCCTAGGTAGCCAATAGGTGCCAGGTTGTGCTCAAGGGCCAGAACAGCAATAGTACCCGTTGCTGGACTGACTGGTACTTCAGTACAGGCTTTCTCTTCTAGGACTCTGGTGTGCCCCACACTTGGAAGCTAGAGGGAGCTCAGAGAATAGCTGGGGGGTGTGAGGCCACTGCCCACTTATGACGAAGTGACCATAAGGAAGAACTGAGGTCTGCAGATACTGTACAGAAAGAGAAGCTGCATAGTCTGCTGGCCCCCTGCAAGCTAGGGTAGCGGGAGCAGAGTCGCTCCATGCAGGTTAACTGGAGCACTCTCCTTGCCAGGGAAAGTTTCCAGAGAGATGATTCTAGGTCCAAACAAGCAATGGAAAGCCTATGCATGTTCAAAACAGGAATGACTGGTGGTGACAGGCAGCAGTGCTTCCTGCCTGGCAAGCAGAAGGAATTGGGTTTGATTCCCTGGCACTATAAGCCCTGTAAACCCCAGAACTCTGGTGGTACCTCATGGACCCCAAACCTTGGTGATGCAGGTCTATAATCCCAGTGCTGGGGAGGCTGACACAGGAGGATCATTATGAGTCTGAGCTGCGTAGCAAGACCCTATAGAAAAAAAAAAAAGAGAAAGAGA
>PVKA01011437.1:0-19795 GCA_004027165.1 Ctenomys sociabilis
TTTTTTTTTTTTTTTTTGTCTTTTTGAGACAGGGTCTCACTATGCAGTTCAGGCTGGCCTTAAGCTCACTTTGTAGCTCAGGCTGGTCTCGAACTCACAACAATCCTCCTGCCTCAGCCTCCCGAGTACTTGGGATTACAGGCATGCGCCACCACGCCCGGCTTATTTATTTATTTTTGGCCTGTTCAGCCTGCCCTGGGGATGGGGCTGGTGTGGCATGTGGTGCCGGAGATCAAACCAATGTTTCTGCACTTATCTAAGTAGGAGATTTTTTTGTTATTGTTTTTTGGCAGAACCAGGGATTGAACTCAGGCCCTTGTGCTTGCCAGGGAAATACTTATTATACTGAGCTATCTCACTAGCCCCAAGCAGGTGATTTAGTCTTCTGAGCTATCTCACTGGTCCCATGCCTGTGTTCTTTACAACTGGATGTTCTTTTTGTATGTATACTGCATTTTCTTTGTCTGTTCGTCAGTACAAGGGCATGTAGGTGGATTTCACATCTTGTCTATCATGAATTGTGCCTTAATAAACAGAATATGCAGGTATCACTATGTCATGCTGGCTTTAATGCCTTCTGGTACACACCAAGGAATGGTATAGCTGGGTCACATAGTAGGTCTGTTTTTAGTTTTTTGAAGAATTTCCATAGTAGCTGTATTAATTTACATTGCATCAGGAGGGTAAAAGGGCTTCTTTCTCATCTCCACATCATTACCAGCATTTATTGTTCTTTGTATTCTTTTACCTTTTTTTTTTTGTTGTTGAACCGGGGATTGAACTTAGGCCTTTGTGCTTGCCAGCGAAGCACTTATTCCACTGAACCATCTCCCTGGCCCCATGTCTTTGTATTCTTTTTTTTTTTTTTTTTTTTTTTTTTTTTTTTTTTTTTTTTTTTTTTTGTCTTTTTGAGACAGGGTCTCACTATGCAGTTCAGGTTGGCCTTAAGCTCACTTTGTAGCTCAGGCTGGTCTCGAACTCACAACAATCCTCCTGCCTCAGCCTCCCCAGTGCTGGGATTACAGGCATGCACCACCACGCCCGGCTCATGTCTTTGTATTCTTGACAATAGCCATTCTGACTAGCCTGAGATGGAATCTCAATGTCGTTTTTATTTGCATTTCCCTAATGGCTGAAGATACTGAACAATTTTCATATACTGATCGACTGTTTGTATTTCCTCTTTTGAGAAATGTCTGTTCATTTATTGCTTGGGCTATTTCATGGTGTTTTCAGTTCTTTATTTATTTTTAATCTTCTGTCAAAAGAGTAACTAGCAAAATCTTTTTTCTCATTTCATAGAATGTCTCTTCACTCTGTTCGTTGTTTTCCTTAGTGTGTATAAATGCTTTTATTTTTTAATCATTTATCTATTTGGTACAGGGTCTTGTTACACAGCTTGGACTTGTGGTGAGCCTCCTGTCTCAGCTTCCCCAGTGCAGGGATTTCAGGGCTGAACCACCATGCACAGTCTCAGTGGCTGGCACAGCTTGCCTGGGGTTCCAGGGCATGTGGTAATGAGGATTGAACCTGGGTCCTTACACTTGCCAGGCAGGGGCTTAGACCACTGAGCTGTTGCCCCAACCCCAAATGTTTTAATTTGACATTCTTCTCATTTGTTAATTATTGCTATTAGAGTCTTATTTAGGAAGTCTTTTTTCCCGTGCCTACGACTTCCAAGTTATTTTTTCTGTGCTTTGTAGCAGTTTCAAAGTTTCAAGTCTTATGCCTAGGCCTGTGATCTATTTTGAATTGATTTTTGTACAGGGTGATAAGAATCTAGTTTTAATTTTTTTTTTGGAACCAGGGATTGAACTCAGGCCCTTAGGCTTGCCGGGTAAGCACTTATTCTACCAAGCTATCTCCCCAGCACTAGTTTTAGTCTTCTACATTTGGATATCCAGGCTTTCCAGTGCCCCCCGCCCCCTTGTGGTGAGTACCGATGGAACACTCCAGAGACTAGGCTGATGGCACTGATCTGGTTTATTGAGGAATCACCTGAATATATCAGGTGAGGGTAGGGAAGGATGTGAATAGGTAAATTGTGGGGCAGGACAGGGCTGCTCTTCTGCTAATGAACATCAGCCAAGTATGCTTGGCGTTCTGGCTCCTGGAGTGTGCTCCACAGGTGCTCCTTAGCAATGGCAGTGAGCATAGCCTCTGGCCCTGACATGCCCTCTCTCTCTCTCTCTCTCATTCTCTTTCTCCCTCTCTCTCCATCTTTCTTTCTCTCCCTTTCTTCTTCTTCTTCTTCTCTCTCTCCCTCCCCTCCTTCTTTGTCTTTTTGAGATAAGGTCTCACCACACAGTTCAGGCTGGCCTTGAACTCACTTTGTAGCACAGGGTGGTCTCAAACTGACAGTGATCCTCCTTCCTACCTCAACCTCCCAAGTGCTGGGATTACAGGCATGTGCCACTATTCCTGGCTTCCCAGCACTATTTATGAGAGAGAGAGAGAGAGAGAGAGAGAGAGAGAGAGAGAGAGAGAGAGAGAGAGAGAGAGAGAGAGAGAGAGGCAGGCAGGCAGACAGACAGATAGACACACAGACTGTGGCTCTTTTCTTTTTGGCCCCTTTTCTCAGAATCAGATGGTTGGAATGCTCTGTATTTCTGTATGCTCCACTAGCTAAGATTACAGACATGCACCAGTACAACAAGCATTTAGGAGAAGTTTTGATAAGAACAAGATAGGTCAATTGAGAGAGACTATTATGCTTTGTGTCTAGTTGTCCCTCCCAAAGCCCCATGTAATCACTGGGGCAGGCTTCTAGAGTTTGTGATTAATTCATGATCCACTAGGATTGTGAATGTGAGTGCTGCTGGGATTATGGGTGTGATTTGCGTACGATGTAAGGAAGGGAGAGAGCCTTGCTAGCAGCCTTAGCACAGCCACTGCCCCTCCCTTTGCTCTTTGCTATTTTTCTACTGTCATGAACTGCTGCCCTCTGCCATGTGCCACTCTGCCTTGGAGCCAACTGAGTATGGACTGAAACTTCCACAAACTGTGAGTTCAATAAACCTTTCCTTCCTTAATTCTGGGTGTCAGGTATTTTATCCCAGCAATGAAAGAAAATAACTGAGACAGATACCTTAGAACCAAAAGGGAAGAAATCCTCATGAGGTGATCTTGTTTGTTAAATACAGAGATTGTTGCTGGACATGGTGGCATGCCCCTATAATCTCATTATTCAAGAGACTGAGGCAGGAGAATTGCCCTGAGTTTGAGATAGCTTGAGCTACAGAGTGAATCAAGGCCAGCCTGACTACAGAGCAAGACCCTATCTCAAAAGAAAAAGAAAAAGACATTCTCTTGTTTAAGTAATAAGTTCTGGTTGTCTTAGTTGCATAGTGGTAAGGAAATACTATCATTGAGCCAAACCCAGAATCCCTAAGTTACCTTGAAAACAATCTGTGGGCTGGGGGTACAGCTCAGTGGCAGGGAGAGCACTTACCTAGCATGTACATGACCCTGGTCTTAATACTCAGCACACACACACACACACACACACACACACACACACACACACACACATTTTTGGATTTATATCTAGATGTCCCCTCAAGGTCTAATGTGCTCATATGTTGGGCTTTTGAAAGGTGATGGATCAGATGATGTGATACTCATTAGTGGATAACTGCACAGATTAGTTTTTAGCCAAATGTGCTGTTTTGAGGTGGAGTCTGGTTGGAAGAGATGGGTCACTGGGGTTGGCCTGCTTCTTGCACTCCATGCCGGGAGCAGCTTTCCTCTTCTTGGCCTTAGAGCAAGTGGACTGTGGGCTGGAATATGAACAGAAGGAAGCTTCTCCTTTAAGTCGTGAGTATTGTGTCCCAGGACCAAAGAAAGTAACTACAGAGAGAGAGAGAGAGAGAGAGAGATTCTGTATTTTACATTTAAACTGATTTTTTTGTCCTTGCAAAGGGAACATAGTTCTAGTCCTTTTATGTGATAATTTCATATTTTTCTGGAGTAGCTTTCTCTCACTTATTTCTCACCTGTCTCACTGTTAGCTGAAATTTGTCAACTTGATTGGATTAAGAGATACCTGGCATGCTTAGGCAGAACACGGCCAGCGTTCAATGGCCAGGGTTCAATCCCAGTGTGCCATGCCAGCCCCATCCCAGGGTGCACTGAGACAGCAATTGAGACTGGGCATAGTGGCGCGCCAGTAATCCCAGCGTTTGGGAGGCTGAAAACTGGAGGATCACTATGATCTACATAGTGAGACCCTGTAGACCCTGTACTAAATACACTTTAAAAAAAAAAAAAAAAAGAAGAGGGCCAGCCAAAGAGTTCTTGAAAGGAGGCACAGGGGCCAGGATTCCATCCCCAGTCCTGCCATGCCAGCCTGTCCCTGGGGTGCATTGAGATGGCAGTTGAGCCAAGGCGTGTTGGCGTGTGCTTGTAATCCCAGCTCTTGGGAGGTTGTAAACAGGCAGATCACTATAAGTTGGATCTAGTAGTGAGACCCTGAACACCCTGTAGACCCTTCCCTAAAATACAAAAAAGAAAGAAAAGAAAGAAATGCCTCGAAAAGGAGTAAAGCCCTATTGGGTGTGTCTGGGCGGGTCACAGAGGTGTGCCTCTGAGCGCTGTCTGTGGGTGTTTGCCTTTTCCCTCTGCTGTGTTCCCCTTCCCTGCTTACCAGCCTCCACGGGATGAACAGCTTTCCTTTGCCTGGGCCCTCCTCCAAGCTCTTGCCTTGGAGCCAGCTGACCACGGACTGAGTCTCTGAACCTGTGAGCCAGAAGAAACCTTTCCTGTAAGTGTAGGTGTTGGGCATTGTGTACCAGCACTGGAAGTCTGACTAAAGCATTCTCCCTCTTGGTTTGGTTTGGTGTGAGGCATGACCATTCCATGTAGTTCAGGCAGGCCTTGAACCCACTGTGCCCCAGGCTGACCTTGAACTCACTCTTCCTGTCTCAGCTTCCAAGTGCGTGCCAAAATTACAGGCGTGCACCACCATGCCTGGCTCTCTTGCTTTGTTTGTTGTTTGTTCATCAGAGCATTTTACCACTGAGCCATGGCCCAGGCCCTTTTCTTTTTGATTTCAAGGCCTGGGATGGCCTCCTATTCATGATCCTCTTGCCTCAGTTTGCATAGTAGCTAGGATTACAGCTGTGCACCATCACCACCAACTTCTCCCCTTTTTCCCTTCCCTTGGAACTATTTAAGCATTGCTAGCCAAAGCAGTTGATTCTTTATGTGTATTCTTTATGAAGATCTAGTCTAGTTAAGTAGCAAAGTCTAGAAGGAATTACAAGTTACTACAATGTATATGTTTCCTTTTATTATATAAAATTATATTTATATAATAACATGATATTTTGGGCTGAGGAGATTGCTCAGTGGAATAAGCGTTTCCCTGGCAAGTGCCAGGGCCTGAGTTCAATCCCTGGTTCCACTAAATAAATGAATAACATGATATTTTAAGTAGTGTATTTAATATTCTCATTACTAAATTCTAGTTAGTAATTTATTTTATTCTTTTTCTTTTTTTTGCTGTACCAGGAATTGAACTCAGGCCCTTGCGCTTGCCAGGCAGGTACTTATTCTACTGAGCTATCTCCCCATCCCTAATTTATTTAATATTCAAACTCAAGACAATTCTCCTGGTTCAGCCTCCCAAGTGCTGGAAGGTAAGGCTTATTTTTTAAAAAAAAATTTTGTGGTACTGGAGATTGAACTCAGGACCTTGACTTGCACTTGTCAGGCAAGTACTTATTCTACTGACCTTTCTCCCCAGCCCTTAAATTTTATTCAAATCTTTTTTTTTTTTTGGCAGAACTGGAGATTGAACTCAGGCCCTCAAACTTGCCAGGCAAGCACTTACTGAGCCATCTCCCCGTCCCCCCCAAGTGCCGGAAAAAGGCATACAAAAAAACAAGAAACAGGAGCCACGGAGATGGCTCGGTAGAATAAGCGCTTCCTTGGCAAAAACCAAAATCAAAAACCAGACTCATCTTAAAAGCGCTTTACTTAGCTGAGCTCAGAGGGCCTGTACTCTCATCTCCAAGTAGGTGCCGCCTGGGTATGAGAGAAGTTCAGCAGGGGGTCAGGAAACAAGGCAATCCAAAGAACAAAGGGTTACATTCTTGTAACAGGTAGGTGCAATTTTAGAACAAGCAGTTACAATTTGTTTTAATCACAGATTGGACATACTGTGTGGCTGGAGATTTAATAATTAACAGTTATAATGGAAACTTACTGAGCTATATAACAATACAATGGTGGCTAGATACAAAACGGAGTTACATATTTAATGATTAACAGTTGTAGTGGAAGCTTACTGAGTCATATGACAACACAATGGTGGCTGGATACAAAATGGAGTTACATAGGTTATAACACCTGAGTTCCATCCCCAATACTGCATGCCAGGGCTAGGGAAATAGGTCTGAAGAATAAGTACCTGCCTGACAAGTACAGCATCCTGAGTTCAATTCCCAGTGCTGCAAAAAAATAAAAAGATAAAAAGTGTTTTGGGGCCTGGGAGATAGCTCAATAGAATAAGTGTTTGCCTGGCAAGCATGGGGTCCTGAGTTCAATCCCTGTTACCACCAAAAAGAAAAGAAAAGAAAAAACCCATGCTGTGCTGAGGATGAGACAGGCAGATCACTGTGAGTCCAAACTGCATAGCGAGACCCTGTATCAAATAAATGTATTTTAGAATCTTTAGCTATTAAAATAGTTCAAAAAGTACCAGTGTCAGGGCTGGGGAGATGGCTCAGTGGAATCAGCACTTCCCTGGCAAGTGCAAGGGCCTGCGTTCAATCCCCTGTTCCACAAAAAAAAAGAAAGAAAAGTGCCAGTGACTGTATGAAACAGTTCCTCTCCAAAGCCAAAGTACAATCAAAGATTAATGCAAATGACATAATACATTCTAAAGCTAAAAATCATTCAGTTATCATTATTGTCCTTTTTTTTTTTTTGGTGGAACCAGGGATTGAACTCAGGCCATTGCACTTGCCAGGCACTTATTCCACTGAGCCATCTCCCCAGCCCCTATTCAGTTATTATTGATGTGGAGGTAAACTCAGAATTTAGGGGCTTTGTCATGCTACAAAGGGCTGTTTTGCTGGTGTGCTCAAAGCAGCAGATGACAAAGTCCACAGATGTCGTTGAGCTCAATAAAGGAAAGACAGCTTGTACCTAGCTCTGACCTCCCCAGGAAGCATGGCTGCTGTGTCCATAAAAGTAGGAGGTGTGAGGATCAAAGACATACTATTCTGCTAGCTAAAGAGATAGCAAACTACCCTTCCCTGCACCCTAAAAGCTCCTTTCAGGTTTTTTTTTTTTTTCTTTTTTTTTTTCTTTTTGAGACAGAGTCTCACTATGCAGTTCAGACTGGCCTCGAGCTCACTTTGTAGCTCAGGCTGGTCTCGAACTCACAACAATCCTCCTGCCTCAGCCTCCTGAGTGCTGGGATTACAGGCATGCGCCACCATGTCCGGCTTAAAAGCTCCTTTCAAAGATAAATAAAAAGTACACAAGAAGGTAGGGATTCACAGCCTATAGGCGGGGAGCCGGAGAGATGGCTCAGTAGAATAAGCACAAGGGCCTGAGTTCAATCCCTGGTTCTGCAAAAAGAGAGAGAGAGAGAGAAAGAGAGAGAGATACCTATCAGCCCAGTGTAATGGCACATACCTGTAATCTCAGCACTCTGGAAACTGAGGCAGGAGGATCATTAAAAGTTCGAGACCAGCCTGGACTAGAAAGTGAGCTCAAAGCCAGATTGACTGCATGTTTACACCTTGTCTCAAAAAGACCAACCCCCCAAAAAAACCTTATCTACAGAGTAAGGATTTCAAAATATTAATGTAATCCCTAGATCATCTGGCCATTTCTGATTGCATCTAGAGATGTTTCCAGATTTAATTTCTATTGATTTATCACTAAATACTTCTAGTGAAAATATTAGCTTTCTTCCCAAATATTCTAACCATGAACACGACTGCAGTGTATTGTCTCACACACTAGGTGTTCAAGCAGCAAGCAGCAGTTCCAATCCTTTCAGATAGCAGCTTTGGAGAGACTGCCGAGTAGTTCAGGAACAATTCTAAACAAAAGTCATGCATGTTAGTAAATAGATCATAATTTTCACAATTGGAATTTCCTTCGACATTTCACGTTCTTCTTAGGGAAATCCTAGTTTTTGTTAATGTTATGATGACTAGGGACATGAGCTAAAAATTTGGTAGAGGTTCTCACTCCACAGCTCAGACTTATCGCAATCCTTCTCTTGTCAGCCTCCCCAGAGCTGAGATTACAGGTGTGCACCACCACACCTGGTTTTGGTGACCACCTCTGTGTGCCCTGGGGTCTTGGTGGCCTGCATAGCATGTGGTGCCAGGGATCAAACCCTGGTCCCTGCGCTTGCCTAAACAGGTGCTTAGTCCGGCTGAGCTATCTTGTTGGCCCCTTTTTCTTTTTCTTCTTCTTCTTCTTCTTCTTCTTCTTCTTCTTCTTCTTCTTCTTCTTCTTCTTCTTCTTCTTCTTCTTCTTTTTTTTTTTTTTTTCAGAACTGGGGATTGAACTCAGGCCCTTGTGCTTGCCAGGGAAGCATGTATTCTACTGAGCCATCTCCTCGGCCCTCTTTTTCTTCTTACTGTGTTTCTTATGCTTTTTCTTTCTGTTTCTTTTTCTTGTTTTTTCATTGCTTTCTTCTCTTTTGCTCCTACCTCTTCAGTATAATTTGATTTGGACAAGGACTCCGATGAAGAAGGTTTGTCTTCAGGACATGGTCTTTCATTTTTGGTAAGACCTTTAAATGTCCTGTTCTTTCTCAGTCCCATCCTTTGACTTCCTTCTTTTAAACTATCCTTATTGTGTGATTCAGTTTCTGACAGGGAGCTTTCAGAAAGTTTATCCGAACAGTTCTTTTTCTTTCTCCTTTTTGTTTGCTTCTTTTCCTCATCCTCAAAATCTGAAGAACTTCTGGAAGAATCAGAGGTTGATGAAGAAGATAAATACCTACCAGAGTTGTTCTTTTCTTTCTTTGCATTCTCTCTCTCTCTCTCTCTCTCTCTCTCTCTCTCTCTCTCTCTCTTTCTCTTTTAATTTGGTACAGGGTCTGCAGTCTCACTATATAGGTAGATTGGACTTGTAGTGATCCTCCTATTTTCAGCCTCCCAAGTGCTGGGATTATAGGTGCACGCCACCACACCCAGTTTTAACAATCTTAATCGCTGTATCAGTATGCATGCCAGGGATAGAACCCCTGGCCACTGCGCTCTGCTTAAGCAGGCACTTTAGTCTGCTGAGCTATCTTCTCTCTATTTTTATGAGGTCTGTTGTGCATTAAGGTTTTTGCAAGGGGAACAATATAATACAGGACACACTTTATAATATTCATTTATAAGGAATCACCCAAGAATCATAAACAAGTGCAGGGAATTTATTCACACACTAAATACTAAAGAATCCAGCTGAGGGCCTGGATCCTACTTCATGGATCTGTACTGGAAAGACCCAAAGGTCAATGGTGGAAGCTAGGAAGTCTATGCTAGTGGGATGAAGGATCTGTGCCAGCAGGCTGAGGGGTCTGCACTGGAGCCAGAAAGCAACGCTCAAGGTAAACACCAGAGCTCCCCAGAAAAGTACCACAGCTGCCCTCAGCAACAGTGAGGTCCCAAGCTCCTCTGAGGTTGAGAAAAGCCAAGTTCCCACCAGGAAAGCCAGTATGACAAGCTCCTCCATGAGGCTGAGCAGTGCATCATCTTTCCCTCTGGAGCCAGGAAGTGATGCTCAAGATGAGGACCAGAGCTCCTACAGAATTCATTGGGAAAGCCAGCAGGACAAGGTTCTGTAGCGGAACAGCCCAAGTAGCTTCCAACAGCTCCTCCAAGGAGCATCCCTAACAGCGTTCCCGCAGCTTCTCCAGTTCTGCTTTATGCTGCTGGCACTCAGGAGGCTGAGGAAAAAGGATTGTCTTGAGTTTAAAGCCAGGCTGGGCTACATAGTGAGACCATGTCTCAAATAAATAAATAAATATAATATTTCAAATCCTCAACTAATTTTAAGATCTTAGATAAATGATTAAGTTAATAAATAAGCTTTAGGGCTGGGGACGTAGCTCAGTGGTACAGCACTTGCTTGGCCTGCATGAGGCCCCCAGTTCCATCCCCAGCATTACAAAAACTGAAATAAAAATCTAAATAGACCTATAACTCCTAGAGAGAGTGAATTAATATTCAAAAATCTCCCACTAAGGAAGGCTAGCATAGCCTGTAATCCCAGCTACTTGGGAGGCTGAGGCAGAAATATGAGAAGCTCAAGGCTTTCATAGACAGGTGAGCGAGCCCTTGTCAAGAAGAAGTGCTAGGAATGGAGCTAAGAGCGCCCAGTGTTCAATTTCCAGTACTGAAAATAAAAGTCTTCCAACACAGAAAATCCCTGAGTCTGATGATTTCACTGGCAAATTCTACCAAATATCTAAAGAAATAATATTAAATTTTCTCAAGCTTTTCTAAAAAAAAAAATCTACATTGAAGGGGTGGAGATGTAGAGAGTAATAGTACAGTGCTTGCCTAGCGTGCATGAGGAGCTCACATTGGCTTTGATCCCTGTCGCCACAAAACACCAAAGCTGGGTACGGTAGCACAAGCCTATAATCCCAGCTACATGGGAGGCTGCGGCAGGAGGATTGCTTTGAGTTCAAGACTTGCCTGCACTACATAGTAAGGTCTTGTCTCCAAAAACAACCACAAAACATCAAATAACACAGCACATTAACAAAATGGAGAAGAAAAAAATCCTCAATTTATGTAGAAGAACATCCATCAAAATTCTATACAATTTTATGATTTTAAAAAACCTAGAAGATCATCTCAATGCAATAAAAGCCATCTATGAAAGCTTCACAGCTAAATCAGGTGTGGTAGTACAAATATGCAGTCTTTGTACTCGGGAGGCTGAGGCAGAAGAATCTCAAACAAGTTTGAGGCCAGCCTTAAACATAGAAGGGCCGGCGGTATAGCTCAGCGGACTAAGCACTTGCTTGGGTAAGCGCAGGGACCAGTGTTCGATCCTTGGTTCCCCAAACAGCGCCGGCCTCGCCTTCGGGTGCACTGAGCTGGAGTTGCAATCCGTGGTGGCGTGCACCTGTAACCCCAACACATGGGAGGCAAAAAGCAGGAAGATCACTATGAATGTGGGCTGCATGCATAGTGAGACCCTGCACCAAAAAAAGTAGAAAAAAAAAATAGAAAGACTAAATAGACCTTGTTTCAATATGTATTTTTTTAAATGCTAACAACATACCCTACCCATCAGTGAAGGGCTGAGTTTTTCCTCTAAAATCAGGAAGAGTATTGGGATTGTAGCTCTTTTCTACTCAAAATAGAGCTGGATTTTCTAATTACAGCAATTATGCAAGAAAAAGAAAGGCATCCAAATTAGGAAGAATTCCTGTGGGCA
Source organism: Ctenomys sociabilis (assembly GCA_004027165.1). NCBI lineage: Eukaryota > Metazoa > Chordata > Mammalia > Rodentia > Ctenomyidae > Ctenomys > Ctenomys sociabilis. The sequence goes on from PVKA01011437.1 coordinate 11,419, forward strand.
GATGAGAGGGTCTTACATGTAAAAAACTCTAAAGATTTCACAAAAACCTGTAGAACTATTGGACTGATTCAACAAAACAGCAGGGTACAGTAAATAATACAGTTGTGCTTCTATCTACCAACACTGAACAATCTAAAAGAAAATTACAAAACAATTTCACTTGCAGTAACATAGATAAACTAAAATATTTAGTAATGAATCTGACCATTTTTTCACAATGAAACTATTAATCATGGCTGAAAAGAACTAAACATGCAAATAAATGGAAACAGATCCCCACAATCATGGACTACATAATTTCTTATTGATAACAAGTCAGTATTATACAAAGTAATCCATAGATTTAACATGATTCCTATTAATATCTTAACAGTATTTTTTCTGAAAAAAAACAAAACAAAACAAAAAATTTGGTCCTACATTCTGGGCCCAAAGTTCATTAAAATACTGAAATTTGGGCAGGGGAGATGGCTCAGTAGAATAAGCACTTGCCTGGCAAGCACAAGGGCCTGAGTTCAATCCCCAGTTCTGCTAATACATAAATAAATAAATAAAATACTGAAATTCTCTTTGCTCTTTGGCAAATAGCTACCTTTGCCATCCCAATCTGTGTGTATGTGTGTGTGTGTGTGTGTGTGTGTGTAGCCAGCTCCATCCCTAGGGTGGCATGGCATGTGGTGCTGGGAATCGAACCACAGTTCCTGCACTTTGCCTAAGCTTGCCTCAGCAGACACTTTAGACCGCTGTCCTATCTCGCCAGCCCCCAATCCTTTTTGATTTTTTTGTGTGTGTGTGTGTGTGTGTGTGTGTGTGTGTAACTGGGGATTGAACGCAGGCCCTTGTGCTTGCCAGGGAAGTGCTTATTCTACTGAGCCATCTCCCAGCCCTCCTTTTTGATTTTAAGACAACAGTCTCACTAATGTGCCCAGGTTGGCCTCACCTTCTACCTCAGCTTCCCAGAGTGTTGGGTTTATAGCTGTGCACCACTATGCCCCCCCAATCTGTTTTTGTTTTTGTTTTGTTTTAATGACTAATGACTGCCCTGGGGAGAAAGCCGCACACTGTTGACTGTCAAAAAGTACGTGAGTCAGCTGGTGTGCCCACAAATTCCAATTTTCATTGGCGTACTCAGAAGCCCTCTTTTAATGACTCCTCACTCAGCTCAAATCAGGAGCTGACTCCTCTGCCAGCTACCTAAGAATATAGGTTCTGAATTGATATTTTCTTCTCATTGTGCTTGCCTAAGATTTGGCGGAACTGCTCATGTTTAGGCTAGTTAGGTTTTGGAGGGGTGGGGTGAAGAGTCCACACCAGCTGAAGTGAGCTCTTGCTTCTAGAAGACAAGCACGGTCTTTTTAATTAAGAAAAATAGGGGTTTGGCTAAATGACATACTTGGTAACCTGATATTCCAGTCAAATCAGTATATTCATTTGAAGTGGTATCCAGGTCTTCCAAAATACAGAGATGGGAACATGAATTAGGAGCATTCACCTTGCATGCTGGTGCTTCTTTTCTTTCTTGACTTTTTTTTTTTTTAATGTATTTAGTACAGCGTCTACAGAGCCTCACTACACAGATCAGACTCATAGTGATCCTCCTGTCTTTAGCCTCCCAAGTGCTGGGATTATAGGTGCTCACCACCACACCCAGTCTCAACCACTGTCTCAGTGTGCCTAGCGGGGAAGGGCATGCTGGAGATCAAACCCTGGTCTCTGTGTCTGCCTAAGCAGGTGCTTTAGTCTGCTGAGCTATTTGGCCAGCCCCTGGTTTTTTTTTTTTTTTTTTTTTTTTTTGAGACGGGCCTTCATTATGCAGCTCAGGCTGGCCTTGAACTCACTTTGTAGTCCAGGCTGGTCTCCAACTCGCAACTATCTTTCTGCTTCAGCCTCCCCAGTGCTGGGATTACAGGCCTGAACCACCATGCCTGGCAGTGTTGGTGCTTTCTAAGAGGAGAAAACAAGAACAAGAAACAAAATGAAGGAACTCTGGCTATCCCAGGACCAGCATGCCTTCCCACACTAACTGGTAGCAAGGGCTACCCACACCACTCATACCACTTTGTTTAGCTAATCCAGAGCGGCTCCTATGGTTCAAAATGGTTAGTTAAAAAAAAAAGGTTAGTTGCTTCCATATAAAGCTGAAACAACTTAGCTGATTGGGTCACATGATCTAAAAAAAAAAGGCAACAGAGGTCTCTCCACCTGATAAATACCTGCCTCATCCCACTTGCTTTGTAAGTCTTTGTTCACCACTAAAATTAAGATACATAATCAAGCCTTATCAAACAAGAAATGACTAAACATAAACTGACCAAGGTCAGGCTATCTGAGACCAAATCATTCAGCAAACCTACAGATATGCTCAGTGTCCTCCCTAATGATGCTGTCTGTAGGGGTTTCGTCCTGCTATTACTACTTTCACTATGTTCTATATCTTTTTTTTTTTATTTTTATTTTTTTTTTGTCTTTTTGAGACAGGGTCTCGCTATGCAGTTCAGGCTGGCTTTAAGCTCACTTTGTAGCTCAGGCTGGTCTCGAACTCACAACAATCCTCCTGCCTCAGCCTCCCGAGTGCTGGGATTACAAGCATGCGCCACCACGCCCGGCTTATGTTCTATATCAACAGTGCTACTTGGTGTCATCCATATGGGTCCTAACTCACAAGTGCTTTGCTACTGGCTGACAAGAATATGAGTCATTTTTTAAAAATATATTTGGTACAGGGTCTCACTACACAGCTCAGACTTTCTTTTTTTTGGAAGAATCGGGGATTGAACTCAGGCCCTTGTGCTTGCCAGGGAAGCACTTATTCCACTAAACCATCTCCCCAGCCCCAGACTCATATCTGATCCTTCTGTTTTCAGCCTCATCAGTGCTCAGATGACAGATGTGCACCACCACGCTCATCCTCTGTGGCTGGCTCAGTGCACCTAGGGGCAGGGCTGGTGTGGTATGTGGTGCCAGGGATCAAACCCTGATCCCTGTGCTTGCCTAAGCAGACACTTAGTCCATTGAGCTATCTTGCTAGTCCAATGAGTAATTTTTATGTCTGTTGAATTTTTTAAAATAGGTGGCTTGTATTTAAAAAACAAACTAGGACACAGTACTTGCCTAGTTCACAGGAAGCCCTGGGTTCAGGCAGATGCTTATGCCACTGAGCCATGTCCCCAGCAAGGCCTGTGGCTCATGAAGAGCTGTAAATAGTTTCAAGAGATCTTGAGTAAAAAATCTATTGGGAGGGTCAGGGAGATGACTCAGTGGAAAAAGTGCTTCCTCAGCAAGCACAAGGACCTGAGTTCAATCCCAGGTTCCTCGAAAAAAAAAAAAAAAATCTATTGGGAAAAACAATGCAGCAAGGCAGGTGTGGTAGTGCAGCCTAACAGCCTAGAACTGAGGGAGTCTGAGGCAGATGGTTCATATGTTCAAGTCCCATTCGGGCAATTTAGCAAGATCCTGTCTCAGAATAGAAAATAAAAAAGGCTGGAACTGTAACTCAGTGTGAAGACCCTGTGTCCAATCCCCAGTATTGTAAAACCAAAACCTTCCCCCAACCATAGTGTCCAGAAGAATGTGGGAGTGCTATTATAAAGATAGATCCCATGGGTCAATGGAGAGAAAGATAGAAGCCACATACAAGTCACTGCACATACTGTCAAAATGATTTTTGACACAGGTGCCAAGACTGTTCAGTGGGAAGAAGACATGAGGCATTATTGTTGAATGTATATAAAATTTGAGTTCTGTGTTCAGGAGATTGTACAAGGAGGTGGGAGTTGTAGTTACTTGTTATCTTTGAGACACAATATCTGATACCCACAAATCTAAGGAGGAAAGGTCTGTTTTAGCTCAGTTTGTAGAGGTTTTGCTCCATAGCTGACTCCAGGACAGGGCACCATGGCAGAGGGGAATTCCTCAGGATATGACAAGCCTGAAGCAGAGGATCAAGGGAGGGAGTGGACCCTTCTAGGCCACACCTCCTGGTCCCCACTTCCTCAGATCAGACTTCACCTCCCAGCATCCCTTTAGCTATAAACTCATTAGCAGGCAAATCTACTCATAAGTGTCACCTCCCACGACCATCACTTCTCCAGAACTCTACCTGTGTGCATGAAGCTCTTGGCGGAAATCTAGATATAAACCATAACAGTGAATGTGTTTAATACTACTGAACTGAATACTTTGAAATGGTTAAAATGGTAAGCCTTTTGTTTATTTTATTTTATGTTTAGTTGGTTTTTGGCAGAACCCGGGCTTGAATAAGCCCTTGTGCTTATTCTACTGAGCCATCTCCCCAGCCTGTTTGTTTTGAGATAGTCTTGCTGTATAGTTCAGGCTGGTCCTGAACTTACTATATAGACCAGGCTGGCCTCAAATTCGCAGTGGCCTTCCTGCCTCAGCCTCCTGAGTGTTGGGATTACAAATGTGCACCACCATGCCTGGTCTTATGGTAAGTTTTATATTGTGCTTTTATCACAATTTAAAAATTCTTACAAAGGAGAAAAATGAAAAAAGTTTCAGAGCAGATTCTGTCATCTCAAATTTAAATTTATTATTGTCTTTTTTTGAGACAGGTCTCACTATGAAGTTCAGGCTGGCCTTAAGCTCACTTTGTAGCTCAGGCTGGTCTCGAACTCACAACAATCCTCCTGCTTCAGCCTCCCGAGTGCTGGGATTACAGGCCTGCGCCACCACGCCCGGCTTTATATTCTTTACATAATTTCAAACTTTGGTCTTGTAAAGAAATCTGGGCCAGAGGCTGGTTATGCAGGTACATGTCTATAATCTCAGCACTCTGAGAAGCTGAGGCACCCTGAGAAGCTTAAGATTTTAGTGAGAGCCTGACTCTAATAATAATAACAGGGCTGGTGAGTTAGCTCCGAAGACTAAGCACCTGCTTTGGGAAGCACAGGAACCAGAGTTTGATCCCTGTCCTACATGCCACCCAGGTCCCTGCCCCCAGGGTGCACTGAGCCCTAAATCCAGGTGTGATGGTACATGCCTGTAATCCCAGTGCTGCAGAGGCTGAAAACAGGAGGATCACTATAAGTTCAAGCTATGTAGGAAGACCCTGTACCAAATACATAAAATGAAAAACAAAAAACAACAATGGTTTGTGCACATAACTTAGTGGAGAAGCCTTTGGTTTAATTCCCAACATTAAAGAAGGCAAATTGGACCTGACCACAGACCTTCTAACCTTGTTGGTAAATCTTAGCCCATCAGAAATGGACCATGATAGTTTGTTCTTGTCAGGATACCCCAGCCTCCTGGGAGAGTACCCCACACCTGGAATCTGTCCACCTCCAGAACTGACACATCAGTTCTTCTTTTGGTGAAGAATGCTGCTCCGATGCCAGTCACCTGTGCTCGCTTGGACCCTACTTCTTGTGCTGACATCAGGCTTTCTTCCACCCTGTGTTGCATGCTGACGTATCCCGTGTATTTGATGGCGCTCATTGGAGCCTTCGGGTATTTTAAATTGCTTCTCCAGTGTTTTGTTTTGCTTTGTTTCTTTCTGAGAATAACACCCAAAAGGTCCCAAAACAAAGCACTATACTACTCAGGAAAACCCCCTGGAGTGATAACTGTGTTTAGGATGCATGTGATACTGCTGTGCTTCCAAGAGGGCAAAATCTACTGTAAAAGGTGATCTAAACCTTGTCTCTAACCAGCAGGCATCACCAGGGACACACCCTCTACTCAGAAGCTCGACAATCAATTGAAATTGAAATATATTAGCTAAGAAGTAATGTATGCTGGAGCAAGCACGTCTTGGTTCCTTTGTACAAATACTACAGGCCATGCAAACCAGTCTGTGGCTGCTGAAAGAAGCCAAAAAAGTTGATTTTGAGACATGTTCTCACTGCCTGCATTTGGTAGCCAAGGCCCCTGGTTTGAGTACCTAGTCTGAGTCATAATTGCTATGGTTTATGTCTAGTTGTCCCCCCAAGCCTCATGCAATCATGGGGCAGACTTCTATTTTTTTTTTTTTTCTTTTTTGAGACGGGGTCTCACTATGCAGCTCAGGCTGGCCTTAAACTCACTTTGTAGCTCAGGGTGGTCCTGAACTCACAACAATCCTCCTGCCTCAGCCTCCCGAGTGCTGGGATTACAGGCATGTACCATCACGCCCGGCTTGGGGCAGACTTCTGAGTGTGATTAATTCATGATCCACTGGGATTATGGGTATGAGTGCTACTGGGATTATAAGTATTAGTGCTACTGGGATTATGGGTGTGAGTGCTGCTGGGATTATGGCTGTGACTGCTGTTAGGATTATGGGTATGAGTGCTACTGGGATTATGGGTGCGAGTGCTGTTGGGATTATGGGTGTGAGTGCTGCACCCAGCCTGGGGTGCACAACCTGAATGCAACATGAGGGAGGCCGACTTGCTCTCTAGCCCTTGTTGCTGCTGTTCCTCCCGTTTGCTCTTGCTCTTTGCTACCGCCATGAACTGCTGCTCTCTGCCTTGGAGACAGCCAAGTATGAACTGAAACCTCCAGTAACTCAGAGCTAAATAAACCTTTCCTTCCTCCGTTTTAGGTGTTGGGCATCTGTCCTAGCAACAAGAGAAGAGTAACTGAGACAGGAAGCAAGTTTGTTTTGCATAATCACCTAGGATGGACTCTACAGATACACCGTCTCCTCAGTCTGCACTGCTACTGTGCAGGCGTTGTCATGGCAGATGATTCAAGAGCCGACAGTGCAACAAACACAAGATAAAGCTAATCTTTGTCCAAGGATAGATATTTATTTGATGATCTCCCTACGAATGAAATCTTGGCAATGTTGAGGAGTTCCATGAACGACTTTCATCTGCCTTGGCCAGATGAAAGCAAGGAGACTGAGCAGAAGGTGGTAGGCCTCGGCACCCTGGAGCTGGCCAGGCACTGTCGCCTGGGCCCTGATCTTGGTGGGAAATGGATGACAGTCACAGCCAGGCTGCTATTTTCTCTTTGTGAATATAAGTAGTTCTTTGTTTTGTTTTCTGGAACTGGGGATTGAACTCAGACCTTTGCGCTTGCCAGGAAAGTGCTTATTCCCCTGGCCCAATAAATAGTTTTGTAGGACACCAACATCGTAAGACAAGCCCATTCCATGACTGTGGTACTTCAACACAGAAACAAGACTACCCTGTACTCATGTCTGAGCATAAGGAAGCCCAGAACATGAGCCGAACTATTCAGTCCTGCTCCTTTCTACCCACCTTTTACATAGAAATTATTCAGATACCTGGTGTAGGGCAGCATCCTAAGCAGAGCACTTTCCTTGAGCCCACCCCAGAGGCCTAACCCAAGCTTATGTCACAGATTAGGTCGTCTTTAACCCTTTATTCAGTTGCCTTCCAGTTCCCCAGGTTGTGTTGTCTCTCCGTTGTGATAGGTCAGTAATCCTAACTTTGTTCAGTTTTAGGTGCGCTGTAAAATGAAGGCATCAGCTTTTTTCCCCCTGTGGAGCTGCTTGGCCTGCAGGTCTGTATAGGGCCATGGACACGGGTCTATTACACAGGATGAGTTTTGTTAAGGTTGTCAAGAATAAGGCCTACTTTAAGAGATACCAAGTGAAGTTTAGAAGACGACGGGAAGGCAAAACTAATTACTATGCTAGGAAACGCTCGGTAATACAGGACAAAAATAAGTACAACACACTGAAATACAGGATGATAGTTCATGTAACTAACAGATATCATTTGTCAGATGGCTTATGCCCATATTGAAGGGGACATGGTCTGTGCAGCATATGCACATGAGCTACCAAAATACGGTGTGAAAGTTGGCCTAACAAATTATGCTGCAGCGTGTTGTACTGGCCTGCTGCTGGCCCGCAGGCTTCTCAGTAGGTTTGGCATGGATAAGATCTGTGAAGGCCATGTGGAGGTGACTGGAGATGAATACAATGTGGAAAACAACTGTGAACTATTGATGTTCACAATTGAAAGCAAACCCGGTGCCTCCATCTGCCATTTGGATGCAGGCCTCGCCAGAACTACAACTGGCAATAAAGTTTTTGGAGCCCTAAAGGGTGCTGTGGATGCAGGCTTGTCTGTCCCTCACAGTACCAAATGATTCCCTGGTTATGATTCCAAAAGCAAGGAGTTCAATGCAGAAGCACATCAGGGGTCAGAATGTAGCGGACTATATGCATTACCTAATGGAAGAATATGAAGATGCTTACAAGAAAAAGTTCTCTCAGCATATAAAGAACAATGTAACTCCAGACACGATGGAGGAGATGTTTAAGAAAGCTCATGCTCCTACACAAGAGAATCCAGTCTATGAAAAGAAGCCGAAGAGAAAAGTTATAAAGAAGAGGTGGAACCGTCCCAAAATGTCCCTTGCCCAGATGAAAGATTGGGTAGCTCAAAAGAAGACAAGC
>PVKA01011437.1:19895-33097 GCA_004027165.1 Ctenomys sociabilis
AAAAAAAAAAAAAAAAAAAAAAAAAAAAAAAAAAAAAAAAAAAAAAAAAAAAAAAAAAAAAAAAAAAAAAAAAAAAAAAAAAAAAAAAAAAAAAAAAAGAAGACAAGCTTCCTCAGAGCTCAGGAGTGGGCTGCTGAGAGTTAAACCAAATTTCTATGAAGATTTTTTTAGATAAAGACCAATGAACTTATTCATCAAGCAAATAAATAAATAAATAAATAAATAAATAAATAAATAAATAAAATGAAGGCATCAGCACTGGAAATCACATTAATCACATTTCTTTCTTCAGTGAAAAAGATTCTTTTTTTTTTTTTGTCCAGAATCAGGGATTGAACTCAGGCCCTTGTGCTTGCCGGGCAAGCACTTATTCTATTAAGCCATCTCCCTGGCCCCTCTTCTTTGGCTCTTGACTATTTAACACTGTTGTTTGATTCCATATATTTGGGGCTCTCTCAAATTTCTTTTTGTTATAAGTTCACTCCAGGTTTCATTTCTTATGATTAAAAAGCATATTTTATATAAGTTCAGTCTTTTTCAACACACCAGGCTGGGTGTGTTGTCGCACACCTGTAATCCCAGCACTGGGGGGCTGAGTCGGGAGGATTGAGGCAAGTTCAAGACCAGCCTGGGCTACAAAGTGAGCTCATTGCCAGCCTGAGCTGCAGAGCGAGACTCTGTCTCAAAAAGATAAATAGATAAATAAACAAAGCAAAAACAAGAACAACTTTCCTTGAAGAAAAATGTGATTTCCAATGCTGATACCTTCGTTTTAGAGCACACTTAAAATTGAACAAAGTTGGCTCAATAAAGAAAAATACTGCAGAGTTTATAGGGTCTCCCTATGTGGATCAGACTCGTAGTGATTCTCTTGTTTTCAGCCTCCCAAGTGCTGGGATTACAGGTACACACCACCACACTCCCTACCCGGTCTCAGTCCCCATCTCAGTGCACCTAGGGGTGGGGCCGGCATGGCATGATGGGGATTAAACCCCTGAACCCCAGCCGCTGTGCTCTGTCTACACAGGTGCTTTAGTCTGTTGAGCCATCTGCCTACCCAGTTCAAAGTAAATTGTAAACACTCTCAGAAAACCAAGTCTGTGGGTAAGGTTTGACCTGAGGGCCCCCAGTTAGCAATCATTGAGGTGGATGGTGTCCCTGGTAGGTGCAAAGGTTACTACCATTGTGAATAATCCCAGCTATTACGCACCAGGTTGAACCAGAGATAAAGTACATACTTCTGCATGCATTCTTTCACTTCATGTTCTTTCCTGTTAAATCATTCAGAACTCGCTGAGCCTTATTGGGACTGTGCCATTTGCAAGGTTTCCTGCTGCATGCTTGATTCTAAATGAGGTTGAATCCCTCTTGTAGAGGAAGATGCTGATGTATACCCCTTCTCTTGTTAGTGGGAGCCTGTAGCCATGGCAACTGCAACCCAGTACACAATAAACGTGCATGAAGAAATCCTCAGGGAAAAAAGTTCATTTTAATGCCACTGGCCTGGCCACAAAGGAAGCTGGGAGACTCTCTGGGTCTCTCAGCATTATGCCACCTTCTGACTTCAAGCTGGTTCTGGAGGAGGAGGAGGAGAAGGAGGAGGAAGTGCACCTGTGTCAGGTATGGGCTTCTTCCTGGGAGCTGGGACTTGGGCCAGGCAAAGAAAAGCTATGGAGCCCACTCTCCCAGGCCTGTTTTCCTAAGGAGAAAGCAAGAGAGAAGCCTTGTGTCCCAGGCCCTGAGGGCTCTGACTTGTTTTGTGAGTGTGAATCAAGCCTAGAGTAGAGAAAGAATTCAAGCATCACCCAGAGTGTGGAACAGAATGTCTTTAAGGATGCTGTCAGCCCCGGAAATCATGGGACCAAGTTCTGTGATAGCTGCTTTGGCCTGTGCCAATCAGAGGAAATAAGGAAATATTTTGGGCTAAGGGACAGAGCTCACACTCCTCTAGCTCATTTCCTGTTCTGTGTTCCTGCTGTTTGCCACACAATGTCGTCTCTGTTCTCCAAAAAGCCCTGGAAACTTTGTCTTCCTCTGACTGTTGCTGTTCCTCAAGCCTCTTGGCCAATGCTGTTCCCTGAGGTCAGGATCATTTTCCTGTGCCCAAAAGGCCAGGCTGGGATTTACTGAATTAGACACTGATGGCTTAGAAAGACAGGAATGTTAGGCACTGGCTGCTACTCTTATGCTCCTCGAATCTTTTGTTTTTTTTTTGCAGAACTGGGGATTGAACTCGGGCCCTGTGCTTGCCAGGGAAGCACCTATTCCACTGAGCCATCTCCCCCGCAGCCCCCCACGAATCTTAACAACCAGGACCAAGCTGCTTTGGGCACAGTCCAGGGGGCATGGTCACCACTACCATGTGTGCATGAGATTCATAGTCCAGGTCTGAAGTCCTAGTCCTGTAACCTTTGTCACCTGCCTCACAGCAGGCCTCTCTGGCCAAGCTGCCTGTTTTGAAAGGCATGGCCAAAAGCAGAAGAGATAAAAGAAAAAAATAAATAAATAAGAGAGGGGGAGCCAGGGAGATAACTCAGTAGAATAAGTGCTTGCCTGGCAAGCACAAGGGCGTGAGTTCAATCTCCAGTTCCACCAAAAAAAAAATATAATAATAATATGAGGCTGGGAGATGGCTCAGTGGAAGGGGCTAGGAGATGGCTCAGTGGAATAAGCACTTTCCTGGCAAGTGCAAGGGCCTGAGTTCAATCCCCAGTTCTGACAAAAAAAATAATAATAGGGAGGGAGAAAGAATACGCAGAGGTAGTATGGTGGTACATGCCTATAACCCCAGTGCTTGGGAGTCTTAAAATAGGAGGATCACTATGAGTCCAATTTGTGGAGTGAGACCCTGTAAACCTTGTACTAAATAGGGGCACTTTTTTTTTTTGTGGTACTAGGAATCGAACTCAGAACCTTGTGCTTGCTAGGCTTCCAATGAGCTATCTCCCCAGCCCTTAGACCCTGTACTAAATACATAAAAGAATAAAAGAAGAAAAACCAAACACAGGCTGCTAGAAAAAGCACTTGGTGTGTTCCTACCAGTCAATCCCTAAGGCATAATGGCAGGCTGAATCTTTCTATCCCTGTCTGATAGGCACTTTGAGGATCATTTTATTATTTCATCTTGGTGTGTGTGTGTTGCTGGGGATTGAACCCAGGGCTTTGCTCATGCTAAGCTTGCACTCAGTCCTTGAGCTTTAGTCCTAGCCTTAGACCTCTTTTATTGAGAAAAACTGAAGTACTATTGAAAAGATAACATGTCCAGTAAAAAGTTCAAACCATAACCAGGAATTCAGTAGGCTTTTCTGCACCATGGCCCCAACTACTCCAGTTCTGTCTAGAGGTAATCGCTGCTCAGAGGTGCTTATCTTTCCCAAGCATTCTGTGCATATATAAGTATGTATTTAATCTCCTTTTTTGGGTACAAATAGCATTATATATATATATATTTCTTTTTTTGGGGGGGGTCTAGGAATTGAACTCAGGACCTTGCATTGCCAGGGAAATGCTTATTCCACGGAGCCATCTCCCCCGGCCCCTTCCATATGTTTCCTACATTGTGTTCTTTCTATCTGGTGTATCTTGCAATTTATTCTGCATTTGCACACAGATAAGCTTTATCCTACTTAACAGCTGCACAGTGTTCCGGTGTGAATGTGCTATAATTCATTTAAGGCCCCATTGATGGGCCCATTAGGTTGTTTCTGATTTATTATAAACAATGCTGAAATGATTGTATCTGCAATACTTCTTGGAGGGCCAGGGATATAGCTCAGTGGCATAGAACCTGCTTAACAAGCCAAAGGTCCTGAGTTCCATTCCTGGTGCAAAAAAAAAAAAAAAAAAAAAAAATTGGAATGCATGCATGAATAATCTGTCCAATAAACTCCTGAAGTCTAGAGTTGTAGCTCAGTGATAGAACACTTTCCTGGCATGTGCAAATGCCTAGGTTTGATATTTAGTACTTCAGAGAGAGAAAGACAGACAAATAGACAGACAGAGAGAGATACAGAAAGTTCTCAAAGGAGGATTTCTGGGTCAGAGGTCATGTTCATCTTGATAGTTATTCCCCCTTTTACCCATCATAGAGTTTAATTTTTTTTTTTTTTTTTCCGGAACTGGGGGATTAAACTCAGGCCCTTGCGCTTGCCAGGGAAGTGCTTATTCTACTGAGCTATCTCCCTGGCCCCAAGCTTAAATACTTTTATGCTCCTTTAAAATGATGGGGGGGGGGGCTAGGGAGTTGGTTCTGTGGAATAAAGCACTTCCCTGACAAGCGCAAGGGCCTGAGTTCAATCCCTAGTTCCACCAAAATAAATAAATAAAATAAAATGATGAGTGGGTCTCTTTTGCCTTACTGACTCGTGGTATTTTCAGACTGTTGATCATGGCGTTCACAGTCATCATGCATGTATCATTATGTACCAGGCCTCCGGAGGACTGCATGAAACGTGGAAATGAACAAGTCCCAACTCCTGCCCTCCCATTCTGGACATGCAAATTACAATGCTGCTGAAAAAACGCAAAGTAGTTCAAGGCACAGAAGCAGCATGAAGCAGGGAGGGGATAAGTTAATCAGACCGGGAACAGGGAATAACTATCAAGATGAACATGACCTCTGACCCAGAAATCCTCCTTTGAGAACTTTCCATATCTCTCTGTGTCTGTCTATTTGTCTGTTTCTTAGAAATTGTTCATTTCTAAGAAAACCTTTGTGCAGCAGCTGAAGTCTGAGATATGTTTCAAATAGTTCATTTGATTAACCAATACATGCTGAGTGTGTAGGATTGCTCTGGATGCTTAGGACATATCAGTGAATAAAACAGATTCCCACTCTCAGAAAGTTCATAGTACAGTGACTAGGTAGTCAATAAATGATAGATATGTCTGGGTGTAGTGTAATGTATTTTTTTATATTTTATTTTATTTTATCAATATTATTATTTTAGAGGCCAGGCATGGTGGCACATGCCTATGATCCCAGCACTTGGGAGGCTGAGACAGGAGGATCATTGTGAGTTAGAGACCAGCCTGGGCTACAAAATGAACTCAAAGCTAGTCTAAACTGCATAGTGAGTTTGGTCTGAAAAAAAAAAAACAAAACAAAACAAAAAAATTATTATTTTGATACTAGGGGTTGAACTTAGGGCCTTCACACTGACCTACATCTCCAGCCCTTTTTTTTTAATATTGTGAGACAGGATCTCTATAAGTCACTCAATGGCCCAAGATGGGCTCAAACTTGTGATCTCCCTGCCTCAGCCAGGGATTATGGGCATGCACCACCATGTTTGGCTTCTCCTCTATTAATCTTGAACAACTTGGTCACCTGCTTTGTTCACAGTTGAGGCCATCTGAAGCTGAGCAGAGTGGCACAGTCCTGCAGTCCCAGCCACTCAGGGGACAGGTGGGTGCTGAGGCTTGAGCTGAAGCTCAAGGGTTCAAGACCACCCTGGGCAGGAGAGTGAGAGTTTGTTTAAAGAAATAAATGCAACTATCTGGCTGGTTCTGGTTCTGTGTCTCTCCCTTACCTTATACCTATTGTTGTGGCTTGTGTCTAGATGCCCCCACCAAAAGAAGCCTTATGCCAAGATGGGTGGTCCTTTTTCAGGGGTGGCTGATTGGTTCATGGTGCAATGCTAGGATTAAGAGTGCTAGGATTAAGAATGGGCGATTGCTCAATCGGTCCACTGATTGGTTTGGCGCTGCCTAATCCCAATAGTCTGGATGCAATATAAGGGACAGAAAGAGGCCTGTCTTTTCCCTTGCTTTGTGTGTGTGTGTGTGTGTGTGTGTGTGTGTAACCAGGGATTGAACTCAGGCCCTTGTGCTTGCCAGGGAAGTGTTTATACCACTGAGCCATCTCCTCAGCCCCTCCCTTGCTTGCTTTTGCTGTCTTCTGCTTGAACTAGGTCTGTGATTGATACTCCTCAGCCACCCTGACTTAGAGCCAGGATTATGGACTGCAAGTGTTCTTGGTCTGCTGATAAATGGAGCTATCATCATTGATGTAGGTTGGTCTTGTTGCAAGAGAAAGAATATAAAAGGTGGAAAGAAGGAAGGGTAACCACCAAAGAGAAGAGCAATGGACAAAAAGGTGGCCTGGATGTATAGAGTGGCAGGTATTTACAGTGTGTGGCAGGCAGGAAGGGAGGAGGGGATGCCAAAGGTTGAGCAGCAGGTTGTGAAGGAGCCAGTCTGCCAGGCAGGCAGGGCCTCCTCCGAGGTGAGGGAGGTCCTCAGGCAGAGCAGCAGGGGCTCCAGGTAGTTCTAAAGAAAAACAAAGAAAGAAAGAAATGAGCCCAGGATGCCTACTATGGCAGACACTGCTGGCACTGAGGAATGTGAGGAGGATCTGTGAGTGAGAGGGGGGAGCAATAGTAGTAGAAATGGGGAGGGGCCAGAGAGATGGCTCAGTAGAATAAGAGTTGCAAGGGCCTGAGTTCAATCCCCAGTTCCACTCCAGGGCAACTCTGATGGTGGATGGGATGGGTGGGGAAAGGGCTGAGAGTAGAGTCAAGCCTGACAGTGGTTTCTTGCTGTGGAGACTCGGCTGATCAGCAAGGGGAGAATTTAAGAAAAAGTGGCAAGCTCAGTAATTTAAGCCATTGTAGTAAATTACACATAACATACAATTTACCTTTTTACCAATTTGCTTTGTTTATTTTGAGACAAGATCTCACTATGTAGTTCAGGTTGGCCTTGAATTGAGGTTGAGACAGGACAGGATCACCTTCAGACAAAATTAATAGCTTTATGACAAAGTTTGCATTAATTTGCCTGTGTTTTTATATATTAATAAAATTGAAAGAACTCAAAAAAAACAAAAAACAGGAGAATCACTGTGAGTCTTGCCAGAGAAGCGCTTATTCCACTGAGCCATTTCCCTGGCCCAAGAATGTACATTTTGATGAGGGGTAGAACACTATAAACATCTACTAGGTCCATTTGTTCAAAAGTTCAGTTCAGTTCTAATATTTCATTGTTGATTTTTTTCTAGTTGACCTATTTATGACAGTGAGATATTAAGATCCTCCAATACAATGGTATTCGTGCTTATTTGAATTTCATGTCTATTAACACTTTTTATATGTCAGGTATACTGCTATTAGGGGCATATATATTTATGATTGTTATCACTTACTCTTGGATTATTCCCTTTACAAAGATGTAGTGATCTTTTTTATCCCTCCTAATCATTATTTTTTTTTAAATGTATTTAGTGCAAGGTCTACAGGGTCTCACTACACAGATCGGACTCATAGTGATCCTCTTGTTTTCAGCCTCCTAAGTGCCAGAATTACAGGCATGCAGTACCACAACCCAATCTCAATTGCTGTCTTGGCGAACCCCAGGGGAGGGGCTGGCATGGCTGGCACAGCAGGCTGGGGATTGAACCCTGGTCCCTGCATCTACCTAAGCAGGCACTTTAATCCACTGAGCTATCTGATGGGCCCTATTCTTTTTTTTTTTTTTTTTTTCCGAACCGAGGATTGAACCCCAGCCCTTATGCTTGCCAGGCGAGTGTTTATTCTAGTGAGCCATCTCCCTGGCCCCTGGATCTTGCTTTTTGATTCATTCTTCCAGTCTGTGTTTCTTGATTGGTAAATTGAGACCATTAACACTGATGGTTGAAACTGATGTGTACTGACATATCCTTGTCAGGTTATTTTCCTGTTATCCCCTGCCTGCTCCCATTTAATTATTTTTGTTGCCTGGTGGATTCATTCTGTTGGGGTTCACAGAGTCATAGTTCTTATTATCTCTTTCTAGAATGTTCTTCAAAATACTTTGGTGCGCTGGTTTGGGGGATCATAATTTGTTTTAGGTATTGTTTGTCATAGAAGTATTTTATTTCTCCATCAGTTTTGAAAGATACTTTTATTAGTTACATCCATCTAGGTTGAAGGTTGTTTTCTTTTACAGTTTGAAATGTTTACCTCCAAGCTTTCCTTGACATGAGAGCTTGTGCTGAAAAATCACTGTGATTCTGATGGCCTTTCCTTCATAGGTGACTCATTTCTTTTTCTAACAGCTTTTACTATTCAATTCTTGCGTTGAATTTCTAGAATATTGACTATGATATGCCTTACTGTAATTTTTTTGGGTTGGGGAGGTAGCCCAAGGGCATAAGGGCCTGCCTGGCAAGCCCAAGGTCCTGAGTTCAATCACTGTTCAAGGACTCTGATTTTTGAAGTTCCATTCTATTCTCCTATTGCAATTTCCCACGGTCCTGGCAGACTGAAGAACTGCCCTGAGTGTGAAGTGCACAGGCTTTGGTGTCTCCCATCATCTAGGGAGGTTGTGCCTATTCCTGTACTTTATCCCACAGAAACTTCTGATAAGATTGCTCACAGGCACTTGCAGCCTCCCCCCCAGGTGGTTCACGTGCAGGTCATCCTAGAATCTTTGATTCTGAAGCTCTCTGCTTCAAAAGACAGGAGAGAAGGACTTGAAATGGGCCTCCATTGGAAAGGCCAGGGGTTAGGAAACACTCAGTATCCTAGAAGCCAGTGGGGCCTTCCCTTGTACTATAGGAGGACTGTTTGATGCAACTTCATATGGTGAAGAATCAGAGTCCTTGGCTGAATCAAAATATCAACAGTGGAGGAGTCTCAGAGGTCAACGCCAAGTACACTCTTTTGGTCAAGATACAGAAAACAGGGAGAAAGGAAATAGGTGTGCAAGCTAAAACATTATTATTGAGTTGTCAACCTCGGCCTGGTGGTGCATGCCTGTAAATCTTGCTATTCAGTTCAGATTGAACATGAATTCACTATGTAGCCCAGGTTGACCTTGAACTCACAGCAATCCTTCAGCCTCAGCCTCCTGGGTCCTGGGATTATAGGACTATACCACTACATCTGACTTCAGATGCAGCTTTTTTTTTTTTTTTTTTTTTTTTTTTTTTTGGCAGAACTAGGGATTGAACTCAAGCCCTTGCACTTGCCAAGTGTCTTAGTTACTCTTCTCTCGTTGCTGGGACAAATACCCAACACCCAAAATGAAAAAAGGAAAGGTTTATTTAGCTCACAGTTACTGCGGGTTTCAGTCCATACTCGGCTGGCTCCAAGGCAGAATGGCACATTGCAGAGAGCAGCAGTTCATGGCGATGGAACAACAATGCAACAAAGAGCAATGCCTACTAAAGAAAGTCTGTCTCTCTGTCTGTTATATTACATTCAGGCTCTCTGCCCCAGGCTGGAGGAAGTACTCACACCCATAATCCCAGCAGTACTAAAACCCATAAACCCTGTAGATCATGAGTTAATCACAAACTCTAAAAGTTCCCACCCTGTGACTACATGAGGCTTTGGGGAGACAACTAGACACAAACCATAACACCAGGGATGTGCTCATTCTACTGAGCCATCTCCCCAGCCCATACATGCAGAATTCTTGATGGACAGAGTCATGGGGTTTTGCAAGGAGAACAATGCAATACAGGACACATTCTACATTTTTTTAAAATTTGTTTATTGGATACGGGGTCTCACTACGCAGTTCAGACTCATGGTGATCTTCCCATCTCAGTCTCCCAGCACTGGGACTACAGGTATACAACACAATAATGGGTTCTAGGGGCACTACGTGCAGTACTGGAGACTGAACTCAGGTCCTTGCACTTGCCAGGCAGGGGTTTAGACCGCCAAGCTATCTTCCCAGCACAGGCCACATTTTATAAGTTTATTTTATAATGAATCACCCAAAGAATGAGGAAAGCTGAGTTTCCATCAGGAAAGCCAATATGACAAGCTTCTCCACAAGGCTGAGCAGTGCACCATCTTCCCTTCTGGAGCCAGGAAGTGATGCTCATAATGAGGACCAGGGTTCCCCCAAAGTGAACTGCAGCCATCCTCAGTAACAACGAGGTCCTGAGCTCCTCCTCCAGTGAGAACAACCAAGGTCACCAGGAAGGCCAGCGTGACAAGGTCCTCCAGGTGACAAGGTCCTCCAGCAGAGCAGCCCGAGAGAACCAGCAGCTTCCAGCAGCTCCAACAGCTCCAACAGCTCCCTAACAGCTCCCCAACAGCTTCTCCAGTTGCTGTTATTGTTATTCTTCTTCTCCTCCTTCTGTTCCTCCTCTTCTTCTTCCTCCTCCTCCTTCTTCTGATACTTAGTATAAGGTCTACAGGGTCTCATTACATACATTGGACTCCTAGTGATCCTCCTGTTTTCAGCCTCCCAAGTGCTGAGATTACAGTTACGTGCCACCACGCCCAGTCTCAATGGCCTGCTCAGTGCACCCCAGGGGCAGGGCCAGCACAGCATGCCAGGGATTGAACCCTGGCCATTGTGCTCTGCCTAAGCAGGTGCTTTAATCCTCTGAGCTATCTGGCTGGCCCCAGTTCTCCAGTTCTGCCTCTCATACTGCTGGCAACAGTCCTCAGCTTAGTCACCCACGCCCAGAACCACACTGGTTCCATCCAGCTGGGTATGGGTATACCAAGTTGGCCACCAGTCGGCCTCCACTACAGTTTCTTTCTGTACTTTCTGAGTATGTTTCCTCATTGACCTACATGTTTTCTGGTGAGAAATTTGCCGTCAATCTTATTGAGGACCTTCACACATTGCAAGTTGCTTTTCTTTTTTTGCTTTCCAGAGTCTGTCTTGAGATTTGTTTTTTGGCAGCTTGATGACAACCTATCTCAGTATGGGTCTCTTTGGTTAATCCTATTTAGGGTGAAGTTACATGTTTCTTTTTAAATCTGATTTGGGGTTTGGGGAGTTTTCAGCTATTATTTCTTCAGCCAGTTTTCCTATCCTTCCTGTCTCTCCTCTCCTAAAATGGCCAACATCCTATTGTTAGTACAACACACTGTCTCAGGTTCTGATCCCTCCCCTTTGTTGTTTTCTTTCTGCTTTTCAGGTAGATAGCATCATTTGACCTATATTCAACATCACTGGTGCTTTCTTAGCTTGCTATCAAACCTAGACAAGGAATTTTTTAATTTTCCTTCTTTAATCATGTTTCTTTTTTTTTTTTTTTTTTTTTTTTTTTTTTTTTTTTTTTTTTTTTTTTTTTTTTTTTTTTTTTTTTTTTTTTTTTTTTTTTTGTCTTTTTTTGAGACAGGGTCTCACTATGCAGTTCAGGCTGGCCTTGAACTCACTTTGTAGCTCAGGCTGGTCTCGAACTCACAACAATCCTCCTGCCTCAGCCTCCCGAGTGCTGGGATTACAGGCATGCGCCACCACGCCCGGCTTTAATCATGTTTCTGATTTATTTTCTGCTTTTTTTTATACTGTTATATCCCTTGCCCCCATTTTTGTATTTTATATATTTTTTATTTTATTTATTTATTTATTTATTTATTTTGTCTTTTTGAGACAGGGTCTCAGTATGCAGTCCTTAAACTCACTTTGTAGCTCAGGCTGGTCTCGAACTCACAACAATATATTTTTTATTTTATTGAAGAACAAATAGCAATGAGACAGTTTCAAATCAAATTAGTGGAAAAGATTCAATAATTAATACATTGCATATTGTTGTCATAGTGGTTTTTTGTTGTACAAGGTGCATATATGATATCTTATTTACAAACACTATTAGAGCAGATGACTCTAATCAATTAATTAAGAGAATGTAACTGTATACCTATCTTTTTTTTAAAGCTGAATTATAGTACAGTTTCAATAATTAATACTTTTTGCTTTGTTATCTTCCTAGTGGTTATCCATAGTACAAGAAGAAAACAGGATATCCTGTCCAAACACTATTAGTGAAAATCTTTCTTATCATAGGATTATGCAAAAGTAGTGCATATTTATCCTAACTGTATTGTTTATACAAACACAGAATGGTTTTTCCTTTGTATGCCCATTTTTTTCTGTTTAGTCCTGACAGAGATGGGTATTCTATTGGTATTCAATTGTTGTAGGTGTTTGAATTCAGCGAAACAATCCAACACAGTCCAGCAGTCCACAATAGTAGTGGGTTATCTGAAGAAGTTGTTGACTAGAGCCATTTACAGCTCAGCTTATTATTATGGCCTTGTTTTATATACCTCATTTTTATACTTTTCTGCTGGATAATTAAGGCCAAGATAAAGCAAGACCTATATACCAAAAAATGTAACTTTTGTATCTGATGAGGTCAGTCAAGTCCCCTCAGGGTTTATCCTGTAACCCTGTACCTCGCTCTGTAGATCCTTTGTTAGTGTCAGCCATGTGGATGAGTCAAGGTCATTGCTTGACCAGTTTGCTCTCTGTAAAAGCCTGAGAGAAAGTTTTCTCTCTATGTGACTCTCCTTCAGCACACTATAGATCATTGATCACATTTCTCTATGGCTCCATAATCCCCTTGATCAGAAAATTTGGGGCACAACTGAGTTCCATGATGTTACAGTGTAGGTTCTCCTATGTCCTGAGTCTTCACTGACCTTGAAAGGATAAGGCCAAAGTGTTGGCTGACCTTGAAGCCCTTCTATTTCTCCAATTTTTGATCTGAAAACTTAGGTTGTTAACCATTCAGAAGAGAAGCTGATTATTACCCTGCAACATATGCAGTTCAGTTTATCTGAACACTTTGACTAAATTCTTTTTAGTTGTTGTTATACCTTCCTATTTGTATTTCTTCTTTTGATTTCTTGTACTAGGGAGACTATACAATATTTGCACATGTGTGTCTGGTTTATTTCACTTATGAGTATATGTTCAAGTGGCAACCACTTAAATATAAATGCTTCAAGTTTATTATTCTTTATAGCTGAGTAATACTCCATTGTATAAAAATACCACATCTTTTTCAACCATTCCTCATGTGATGGTCATCTTGGTTGTTTCCAAGATTTGGCTATCACAATTGTGCTGCTATAAACATAGGTACACATATATCACTAAGCTATGATGTTTTCAGTTCCTCTGGGAAAATTCCCAGTAGGGGGATAGCTGGCTTGAATGGGATTTCCAGTCCTAGTTTTCTGAGGAGTCTCCACACTGATCTCCACAATGGTTGCACCACTCTACATTTCCACCAGAAGTGCAGAAATGTTCCCTTCTCCCCACATCCTCTCCAACATTTGTTGTTGGTTGATTTCTTTATGATAGCCATTCTTTCCGGAGTGAGATGGTATCTCAGTGTTGTTTTAACTTGCATTTCCTGAATGGCTAGCAATGTGGAGCATTTTTTCATATATTTATTCGCTTCTTTAATTTCATCCTCTGAGAAGTGTGTATTCTTCTCAGATGCCCATTTCTGGATT
>PVKA01011437.1:42685-61283 GCA_004027165.1 Ctenomys sociabilis
GATCTCATCATTATAATTATGTACATATAATAAGTGCTTCCCTGACAAGCACAAGGGCCTGAGTTCAATCCCCAGTTCTGCCAAAAAAATAAAAAATAAATAAAACATCATGTTAGAACTGGAGAGATAGCTCAGCAGCATAAGCAACTTCCTGGAAAGTGCAAGGTCCTGAGTTTGATCCCCAGTAATAAAATAAAACATCATATTATTTGGGCAAGGTGACACACACCTGTAACCCCAGCATTCAAGGAAGGAGAATCCTATGAGTTCACGGCCAGCTTGCACTACAAAGTGAGACTCTGACTAAAAAATAAATCAGGGGCTGGAGAGATAGCTCAGAGGGATAAGCAGCTACCTGGCAAGCACAAGGACCCAAGTTCGATCCCTGGCCCCACATGCCATGCTGTCTTGGCTCCAGAGGTCCGAGTGCACCATCTGGCCCCATGAACACCCACCTTTCGGCCCCAAAACTAGGTGTGGTGGTGCACACCTATAATCCCGGCACTCTGGAGGTTGAGCCAAGAGGATCTCTGCGAGTTTGAAACCAGCCTGGAGGCTACAAGTGTGAGCACAAGGCCACTAGAGCTGCATAGTGAGACTTTGTCTCAAAACAAACAAACAAACATATTGCCCCCCATAAATATTACAATACATAGATAATTCTGTGTCAATTAAAAATAAAAGTATAATGGCCATAGAGATAGTGGCCTAAGTGCCTGCTTAGGCAAGTGTGTACATGTTTTAAAGTGTCCCAGGCCCCCAACTCCACATGATGCTCTAAAACATGTACACAGTGGACTAAGTGCCTGCTTCAGCAAGTGCAGGGACCAGGGTTCAATTCCTGGTCCCCCATGCCACACCAGCATGGCCCTGCCCCTGGCGCATGTTAAGCCAGTGAGAGAGTCTGGGCGTGGTGGTACACCCCTGTATCCCAGCACTGAGGAGGCTGAAAACAGGAGGATCACCAGGAATCCAATCTAGGTAGTGAGACCCTGTACCAGATACACAAATGTAAAACAAACAAACAAAAAGGCATAAAGAGCTGGGGAGATAGCTCAGAGATCTAAGCACTTGCCTGGAAAACGTAAAGACCTGGGTTCAATAACCTGTAACCCCAGTGCTGGGAAGGCTGACACAGGATGACTGCTATGAGTCTGAGCTACATAATGAGACCCTGTACTAAATAAATAAGTAAATAAATAAAAAAATAAGTTATTTTTTTAAATAAAAGCATAAGCCAAGCATGGTGCACACATCTACGATTCTGGCACCTGTGGGAGGCTAAGCCAAGAGAACCCAGCCTGAGAAATTTAGCAAATTAATGAGTCCCTGTCTCAAACGAATTTTTTTTTTTAAGGCTGGGAGTATAGACCAATGTGAAGGTCCAGGGTTCAAGTCCTAGGGCTGGAAGGAGGAGGCATATATATGATTGATGGTCCACACTTGTAATTCCAGCACGGGCACAGGCAGGAGGATGGCAAGTTTGAGGTCTTCTTGGGTTACATAGCAAGTTTAAGGCCAGCTTGAACTAGCGATATAGGGAGTGAGACTCCCAACCTGAAGGATACCTGGGATGAATTCGTGTTCCTGAAAACTGAAGAATGAACTTCAGGAACAATAGAGGCTAAGAGCAGAATACATTTATTAGGGGAAAGAAAGCTTCTGTCTGAGAGAGGGACAGAAGAGGACCTGAGTGGGTTGCCTCAGAATCTGTCATTTCCAGATTTTTTTTTTTTTGGCAAACCGGAGATTGAACTCAGGCCCTTGCACTTGCCAGGCAAGTTCCATCTCCCCAGCCTCATGTCTTGCTCATTTTTCGAGGCTATTTAAGATTTTTTTTAACTTTATATATTTGATACAGAGCCTTGCTATGCAGTGTAGACTCGTAGGGATACTCCTGTCTCAGCCTTCCCAGTGATGGGATTACAGGTGTGTGCCATCACGCCTGGTTCCAGGGCTAGCATGGCACACGCTAACAGGGATTAAACCCAAGTCCTTGCATTTTCCAGGCAGACACTTACCCTGCCAAGCTATCTCCCCAGCCATTTTTTTTTTTTTTTCTGCAGTACCAGGGATTGAACTCAGGCTCTTGCGCTTGCCAGGCAAATGCTTATTCTACTGAACTATCTCCCCTATCCTCCAGTTATTTTTATTTTTATAAAGCAAAACATGAGGTGAAGTGAGTCTAAGGTAGAAAAACATGGGAACTCTCACTTATGTGGGACAAAACGATGGTTAACCAATAAGTTTACAATCACATTTGTTCAGGTAAAACTAATTAAATCCAGGACTGAATGGGGAAGTGAGTCACATAGCAAACGGGCATGAATGTAGCACAGGGGCTTTTCCTGTAGGCGGTTGGGTTAGTGACTCTCCCAGATGCTCATCTTTCGAGAAGTAGGCATTTGTTTACTCTTTTATCTTGAGGTCTGGCCAGAGGGGGAGTATCTGTCTCTTCCATAGTTGCAAGGTCATGTTGTCTTCTATACTGTCTCCTTTGAGGGCCCTGACTACCTATAATATTTCTATCTAACTCAGCTGCCTACAACAATAGCAAGACACTGTCTCATCCAACAATACACAATTAAATGCACACATATGGAGATAGATATATATATCTTTAAGAATTAAAAGTCAGGTTGCCTCGGGCCAAGGAGGTAGAGACTGACTGGAAAGAGGAGTTGAGCAAGCCCCTGGCATGCTGGAGGTGGCCCGGATGTTAGTATCTCACAGACAGCCCTTCTCAGTCCTTGTTGAGGCCCAGGATCTATAATCCCATTGAAAAGTTACTGGCATTCTAGTGGGTTCATTCCAATCTACCACTTCCAGGGCAATCCACAGCAAGAATAAGGCATATTTGTAGTTGTAGGGAGCCAAGGTGTCCTAAGGCCAGCTAGGGTGGTGGCTTGTCCAACAAAGGCCTTAACCCAGGGCTGCACCTGGGTCTTATTAATCTGTGACTGTGAGGATGATGGGAAATAGATGAGTGCTGTGAGCTGGGCCAGGTAGGAGGCCCTGACCTGAAGTCACCTGTGCGATATGCAGAGAGAATGATATGCGAAAGGGTACTCTGCACGAGCTGAGGGGTGTTTGGGGATCGTTGCTTCAGCTCTGACGTGTAATCTTTTATGCTCGGGGAGGTCACAGCCTCTTACCTTGAGGCTCAATCCCAGTGATAACGTGGAGCACAGCTCCCCAACCTGTCTTCGCTTGGCCCACACATTTTATTTGGGAACTATGGAGGGTAGGGCGACACTGCCCTGCCATCTTTGGTACCAGGAATCGAATTCAGGACCTGCGCTAGTCAGGCAGGTGCTTATGTTGCTGAGCTCTCCCCAGCTTCCCTGTCATCTTTGCTTCAAAGCTTACACAGAAACTCCTTTCTGTACCAATTTTCATTGCTTAAACCAATTGAAGGAATAAGGAAAAGCCCTAGCCAGCTCTGCACACACTGATAGGTGGAAATAGGGTTGGGCTCAGCCAAAATGGAGATGATGGCTCCTCGAAAGTGTGTTGCCCAGGTGGTTGCCCTCATCTTACATTTGTTGGACCTCAAAAAGCCAAGCATGATGTGCACCCCTGCAATCCCAGCTACTCAGGAGGCTGAGGTAGGAATGAGTGCTTAAGGCCAACCTGGACAACTTAGTGAGACCATGCCTCAAAATAAAGATAAACTTCTAATATAAACCTCTAATATTTTACTCATGTACATTCTACTCTATGTGAACTTTACCTCAGGAAAAAAAATTAGGTCTTACTAATTAATATATGTTCATATAGTTCTGGGGAGCCAATTCAGTTATTTACATGTTAAGATATATTACAAGGGACCAGAGAGATGGCTCAGTGGAATAAGCGCTTCCCTGGCAAGCACAAGGGCCTGAGTTCAATCCCCAGTTCCACCAAAAAAAAAAAAAAAAAAAAAAAAAAAAGATAAATTACAGTTATTTTCTCCTGCCACTTACTCACTCAGATGGGATCTTATCACTCAGAGACTCAGAGGTTTCAAAACATTTTATCAACTTTTTCTTTTTAAATGTATGTAGTACAGGTTCTACAGGGTCTCACTACACAGATTAGACTCATAGTTGTCCTCCTGTTTTCAGCCTCCTCAGCACTGGGATTACAGGCACGTGGCACAGTATGCTGGTGATCAAACCCCAGTCTGCTGAGCTATCTGGCTGGCCATTTTTTGAATTTTTTAAAATATGTGGTTTCTGTATCTGCCTTGCCTTAGAAAGTATCTCTTATTCTAGGCTTAGAACTGCATTCTCTCTCTTTTTAAACAATAATTTTTACAAAGATGTGTGCATGCTGTGGGTGTGGGCTGCCTGGAGGCCAAGGGCATACTTTCCAATATTGCCAAATCTTGATTTTCACATTCACAAAATAGAGACAATATTTTGCTACTGATAGATTTAAATAAGGTAACATCTAAAAGCTATTAAGTGCTAGACCCACATAGATGTGGAGTCATTGTTATTCTCTATTATGGCATTTGATGTCTTATCATAATTCCTTGTTTCTGTTTCTTTCATTAAGCCCCTTTGGTGGTAGAAAATATGGTTTCCCTTGGTGCCTAACTAGGTGCTTGGCATATAAAGCTAAACTAGGGCAAGCCAGCTGTGCTGGTTCAGTCCTGTAATCCTAGCACTCTGAGAGGCTGAGGCAGGAGGATCACAAGTTTGAACCCATCTGGGCAATTAGTGACTTAACAAGACCTTGTCTAAAAATAAAAAGGGCCGGGACTGTAGCTCAGTGCAAAAGCCACAGGTTCAATCTCCAGTATCACAAATATATATATATATTTGAGATCAATGTATATATTTAATATCTATGTTGGATTCTGTTAACTATGGATTCCAAGAGAATGGAGGGTCCAGTGATTAAAATTGCACATAAATGTTTAAATGAACATGTTTACATGTTTTCTTCTCTTTTCCTCCTCTGTGAGTGTGGGGGGTGGGAGGGTTACTGGAGGTAGAAGCCAGTGCCTCACACACCCAGCTATTTTCTCAGCCCTTTCTATTTTATTTCGAGATGGGGTCTCACTAAATTGTCCAGGCTGACCTCTGACTTCCTGCCTCTGCTTTCTGCCCAAGTATCTGGGGTTACAGGCATGTGCTAACATACCTAACTAAACATTCAACATTCATTTGTCTAGACAGTCCATAGTCAGAGTATAGTTCTAGGGTCGGGGAGATAGCTCAGTGGCTTAAGTAACACTGCCTGGCAAGGGCAAGGTCCTGAGTTTGATCCCAGATACCACCTAAAAAAGAAAAGAGGGCAAGGATCATAAATAGTTTTGCCACCAAATATAGACTGGCAACCAATAGATGTTTATCAAATGAACAATTGAACTTACTGAATTAAAAGCTTTCATTAGACTCTCAGAGGAGTTGGTAAGCCTAAAAGCATTTGAATCTAGAAGGAGAAAAATCAACGGGATTTCTGCGAGAAGCTTTAGCTGGACCAAAGCTTTTACATTACCCTGAGAGGATCACAGAACCCTCCCTCCAATTCTTTCAGGGGCCTGGGTTTGATTCTCAATTGGCTTTCTTGTTTCCTCTGATTTTCTTGCTGATTTGGGGCTGCGTTAGGCTTGAATCATAACCCTGCTTCTGACACCTGCAATCCGTGTGACCTTGGTTGAATTATTTAGGCTAAGAAGCCGTTTCCACAGCAACATCCACCTTGAGACCCACCGAGTGGATTATTTTAAAATGTCAGTGTACGTTGGAGAACCAAAGTGCACAATTAATTTTATGTTCTCTCTGCTCCCCCTACACACGCTTTTTCTTTTTTTTCCCTTGCATGACATCTGTTCACATCTATTTACCCTGATTCCCAGGATGCCAGGCAGGTCCTTGCCCTGACCACCTGGCCTCTACTGGTTCATAGCACTGCTGGTTCAGCCGAGCAAGTAAGTGGCAGCTGTGGCCACTGGTGAGAACTGCTCTCCAAATCTGCATAGCTACTTTGTAAAAGGAGAACAGTGAGGGAATATTCACATTCATCATAGCAGCACTGTGCTCGGCCCTTTCATGCCTTACCTCACCCTAGAAATTAGACCTGCCCGTAAGTAGAAGCGCTGAGAAAGGTTAGCTATGCTGATAGTAATTTCATATCTTTATCAGAGCAGACATTAAAAAATTGTTCACACATGCTGCACCGGCCCCATCCCTGGGCATGCTGAGCCTGAGATGGAGACCGGGCGTGGTGGCACACACCTGTAATCCCAGCACAGGGAAGCTGAAAACAGGAGGATCACTAGGAGTCCAAGCTGTTTAGTGAGACCCTACACACACACACACATACACACACACAATTGTTCACTGAGGGCTGGTAAGATAGCTCAGCAGACTAAGCACCTGCTTAGGCAAACTCAGGGACCAGGGTTTGATTCCTAGTACCACAGGCACACCAGTCCCACCCCAAAGCATGCTGAGTCTGCTACTAAGCCTGGGTGTGATGGGGTATGCCTGTAATCCCAGCACTGGAGTAGGATGAAAACAGGTGGATCACTATGAGTCTGAGTTGCATAGTAAGACCCTGTACCAAATACATGATGCTGCTGCTGAGGATGATAAAATTATGCACCGGATAAAAATGGTTTTGGGTTTTTGTTGTTGTATTTTTTTGAGACAGGGTCTCTCTAGGTCATGAAATTGGCTGGGCTCCTGCCTCAGCCTCACAGAATGGTGAGATTACAAGCATGGGCCAGCATACCTTTTTGGGGTTTTAACCTAAATTTCACAAATGTTTAAGCAGATGTGTTCCCAACTTTACTTTTTTTGTCTTTTTTGAGACAGAGTTTTGTATGTAGTTCAGGCTGGCCGTGAACTCACTTTGTAGCCCAGGCTGGCCTGGAATTTGATGTAATTGTCCTACTTCAGCATCCTGAGTGCTGGAATAACAGGCCTGGGTCTCCCATGCCTGGCCCAATTTTAAAAAGAGACTGATGGTTGAATTCTCAGGGGAACTTATTTTCTTGAGGGTCTTATTTTGTCATCTGATTGGCCTCTACAAGACTATTAAAACCTTTCCCTAAATGGTTTCTTCCACATCATTTTTAATTGTAATAAAATACACATGACATGTAACATTTTTGCCATTTTCAGTGCATAGTTCAACGGTTTTTTGTTTCTTTGTTTGTTTGCTGAGGACTGAACCCAGGGCTTCCAGCTTGTTAAGCAAACGTCATACCACTGAGCTAAATCCCCAGCTCCTAGTTCAACAGTATTAAGTACATTCACCTTGTTAGTGAAGACATGTAATCACCCACCTCCAGGACATTTTCATCTTACAGAATTAAAACCCTGCACCCATAAACCATGGATGTCAACCTTTTGGCTCTCTTGTGCCACACTGAATAGGTAAGAATCACCCTGGGTTGGGCAGGGGAGATAGCTCTGTGGTCTAAGTGTCTGCCTGGCAAACACAAGGACCTGGATTCGATCCCTGGTACCTCATGCCATGCTGGCCCCAGAACCCCAGGCACACCATGCCAGCCCTGAAGCTAGGCATGGTGATGCAAGCCCGTAATCCCAGTTGGAGAGGCTGAGCAAAGATGATCACTGTGAGTCTGAACTGCATAGCAAGATCCTGTATCAAAAACAAACAGGCTGCATGGGGCTGTAGAACATGATGGTCTCCACATGAAAGTTCCTCGTAATTTTCGCTTGTTGGAAGAACTTGAAAAAGGACAAAAAGGAGTAGGCGATGGTACAGTTAGCTGGGGCCTTGAAGATGATGAAGACATGACCCTTATGAGGTGGACAGGCACGATTACTGGGCCACCAAGGATAAATTATGAAAACAGAATATATAGCCTGAAAGAATAATGTGGACCTAAATACCCAGAAGCTCCTCTACCAGTTAAATTTGTAACAAAAATTAATATGAATGGAATAAATAATTCCACTGGAATGGTGGATGCATGCAGCATACCAGTGTTAGCAAAATGGCAAAATTATTATAGCATTAAAGTTGTACTTCAAGAGCTAAGACGTCTAATGATGTCCAAAGAAAACATGAAGCTTTCACAACCACCAGAAGGACAAACATACAACAATTAGTTTTAGTGGATCTCAAACTTGCCTTAAATCAACAACCTTCTATTCATATTGTCTTGATTAAATATCACGATGCAAAATACCCACACATTAAGTAAAAGAATTCCAGCTGATAAACATGACCTGGACATTTGTCACAATATATTTAATAAATGTTCAACCATTAAGTTTTCAGGGAACAGGAGGAAAAATGCAGCACAATTGTTCTTTCTCTTGTTGAGGCGCTGTCATTTAAGGGTGAGCATGAAGTACTCCACATAGGTTCAGGTTTACAGGATGAAAGCATGGGAAGAATTGGCAGATGTCAGTGGACATGAGTGTTTCTGAAAAGTAAAATCTCAAGAAGGAAAAACACATGGCATGCTTATCCATCTCACTTAATAAAAGAGCTGCAGTTTCAAATTGTTCAAAGTAGCAGGTACAATGAATATTATCACAAATTGTGTTAATCTTTGAAGCAGTGTGGGTGCTGACCACTAGTAGTATAAAAAATATGTTCAGAGCCACCATGCTTCCTGTAATCCCAGCACTTGGGCGGCTGAGGCAGGAGGATTGTTGTGAGTTCAAAACCAGTCTGAGCTACAAAGTGAGCTTAAGGCCAGCCTGAACTGCATAGTGAGACTCTGTCTCAAAAAGACTATATATATATATATATATATATATATATATATGTTCAGGATTGTTTTGATACCTGTATTTATAATAAAAAAGTTGGGGGAGGGGTCAATGAACTTCTGTCAAAAGCTGTTCCTGTGTGTTACATGTAACAGACATGGTCGATATTTATTTACAATCTTTGTTAACTAAACCATGCATTTAAGTTTAGGTGAAATCAACAAAAGGAAATAGGTGTATGGATATGTGATTTTGAGATTACTCTTTTTTTTTTTTTTTTTTTTGGTTTTTTTGAGACAGGGTCTCACTGTGCAGTTCAGGCTGGCCTTAAGCTCACTTTGTAGCTCAGGCTGGTCTCGAACTCACAACAATCCTCCTGCCTCAGCCTCCCAAGTGCTGGGATTACAGGCATGCGCCACCACGCCCGGCTTGAGATTACTCTTAAAATGTAAATAAAATGTAGAATGTGTCCTCAAAAAAACAAACAGAAAGCCTGGCAAGGGAAAGGGCCTGAGTTCAATCCCCCGTACCACAAAATAAATAAATAAGAGTTACCCTGGGTTGCACATAAGATATATAATTTTATATATATATATATATATATATATATATATATATATATATAATGAAACTTTATAAATAAACCTTCACATATATTTTTTCTTTTTGTATTTTATGTATTTAGTACAGGGTCTGCAGGGTCTTACTACATAGATCGGACTCATAGTGATCCTCCTGTTTTTCAGCCTCCCAAGCACTGGGTTTACAGACATGTGCTGCCACACCACGCCCAGTCTCAATCGCTGTCTCAGCATGTCCTGGGGGCAGGGCCAGCACAGCATGCTGCTGTGCTCTGCCATACTCCACTGAGCTATCTGGCTGGCCCTTGTTTTTCTTTGTTTTTGAGACAGGCTCTTATATAATTTAGGTTGAACTTAAACTCACTGGCCACACCTGGCTAGATAAATGTTTTAAACAAAATACAGTTTACACAAGATATGATGAAATATTATTTAACCTTTAAAAAGAAAAGAAATTCAGGCCAGAGATGTAGCTCAGCAACACAGCGCCTATCTGGCAAAGCGCAAGGCCTTGAGTGCAATTTCTGATACAAAAATAGGAAGGCAACTCTGCCTGGGCATAGTGGTGCAGGCCTATAATCCCAGCACTTAAGAGGCTAAGGCAGAAGATATCTGTGAGTTCAAGACCTACCTGAACTACATAGTGAGACTTTGTTTCAAAAAATACAACCAAAAAATGATGTCAGTGGACACTTACCTGGGTGGCTATTACCTTGGCCATTTGTTTTGGGGGTAAGGACTCACTGTGGCATTCAGGTTGGCTTTGAACTCACTATGGAGTCCAAGCTGGCCTTGAACTTGCAGCAGTGCTCCTCCTTCAGTCATGAGTGCTGGATTACAGGGGTGTGCCACCATGCCCCACTCTCTTCACTACTTGTGAATAGTGCTATTATGAATAAATATATAAATCTCTCTGTGACACCCTGCTTTCAATTTTCTTGGGTATATCTCAGAAGTGAAATAACTGGATCATACATATTTCTATATTTAACCGTGTGTGTGTGTACTTGGTACAGGGTCTCACTATGCAGCTCAGACTAGTAGTGATCCTCCTGTTTTCATCTTCCCCACCACTGGAATTACAGGCATGCCTCACCACACTGTGGCTTGGAGGCCAGTTTAGCCCCCACCCCACCCCCGTGCTGGGGATTGAACCCCAGTCCCTGAGCTTGCCAGGCACTTAGTCTGCTGCTCTATCTCCCCAGCCCATGTTCCACACATTAACCCTCTGTCACACACTTGATTTTGAAATATTCCCCCTTTTAGTGTCTTTTTGTTGTTTTAGACAGGGTTTGGCTATGGAGTTCAGGATGGGCTTGAACTCATAAAAATCCTCCTGCCTCAACCTCCTGAGTGCTAGGATTGCAAGTGTGAGCCACCATATCTGGCCCTGTTATCTTTTGGTGTGTGTGGGGGTCTTTTTCCCCGGGCTGAGTGGTCTTGACATCCCTGGCAAAACTGATTAAGTATGTCAAGGTTGTGTGCCATAAACTTTTGCAGATGGTGGCACCAAAATGACGTTGTCTCTGCCTCGAGGAAGCCACAGTTGGGGTACATCCTCAGATTCTGTTTCGAATAGTATGCGTTCAGTCGCTGCATGCTCGGTGGACAAGTATTTTCTCACGCGTTGCCTCTTAAACTTCTAATGGAACCAGTGAGACGGCCGCTAGCCTTTATCAAAGGGCCAATCTTACTTGCCAGGACTTTAGCAGGGGCACAGACTTGCAACCAGAGTTCCTGGCCAGCTGTGTCGTGCTATTTCAGGCAAGAGTTTCCCATCTCTAAAATGTGGGCAGCAGTGAAACTGGGTGGTCTTGGTAGAGCACCTTTTCAGCTCCAAGCTTCTACACATTAAAGAACTGCTGGAAGCCAGGGCTTTGTATAAAGTACACCTGTGGGGGGTGCGGCCCAAGCACCGCTCCAGGTCCCTACAGTGTGCGCTCCGCCCGGTCGGGCGAACCCGAGATCTTCCCGGAACCGGGCTAGGCTGGGCCGTGCTACTAACGCAGGTGGAGCACGAGTCATAGGAGAATGCCTGCGGCAAGATTCTCACAGAACCCCTGCCTGGGTCGCCGGGAAGGGAGGTCTGAGCGTCTCGCCACGCCTCCGACACTGGCTCCGGATCAGCTCCGGGGTTCTCGTGCGCCCGCGCCGTGTGTGTCATGCCTCGGCCGGCCCCGGGCCTCTCCCATCTTGGTACGCCCTCGCTGGGCCTGGAAGTGCCGCGTGGCCAATGCGCATGCGAACCGCAGAGGAGGGGCGGGGCGATGAGGGGCGGGGCGGGGGGCGGGCACGCAGGACCCCGCCCTTGCAGCGCCACGCGTGACGTCGCGGGGGCCTCTTCTGGCTCTGAGCGGTGAGAGCGAGCAGCTGGCTAGATCGGGAAGGGATGCGGGTGTCGCGGTCCTTCCGGACGGTGCTTTGCGGAGGGGAGGAGACCGAGGGGCACCACCCGCCGCTGACCCCCAGGCTGTCTCCTCCCCTGCTCTGTGTTTGCCCTTCCAGGACTCCCCGGACCGGACACCTGCATTTCCACGGCTGTCTTCTCCTCCTCCCCTTCTGGTGCTCTCTCGCCTTCCAGATGTTCTTTTTCCGTCCAGCTGTCGCTGGCTGCGTGGGATAGCGCACTCTCCTTGGAAGCCCGCGGCGGCAGGTTTCAGACCGCGGCTAGACCCCCGAGCCTTGTTTCCCCCACAATGTTTTTCTCTCCTGGTTGCAAGGATCGCTATGAGCCAGAGAAAGGAAATGACATCTGTTGAGTTCCTGCATTGCCAAGCACCATACCGACAGCTGTGGAGCATGCTCAATCCTCATGATTTCGTCCTTAGAACTCCCATTTCACAGATGCCTAAACTCACAGCAGTTAACTGACTTGGTCCCGCATAGCTAATAAGTAGGGAGGGTTCTGACCTACTTTGCTCTTTTAGTTCCCAAGTGGAGTCCTACTGAGATGCATCCCTTGTTGAGGCTTCAGGGCTGCTTCTGTCTTGCCAGGCTGAGAATTCTTCCTTTCAGCTTCCTTGTTCCAGCACAGAATGCCCTGCTCCACTTCCCCCGGGTTATTTCAGAAATGAACTACAACAAATACTCCTGAGTGCCACAGGGAGGTGAAATTTGGAAGTCAAGAACCTTGGGCTCTCATCTGGGTTCTGCCGCTCACTGTCTGTGTAGCTGTGGGCAAGTCCCTTGTTTTCCCTGTGCATAACTGGTCGAGTGTCCTCCCTCCCTGTCCCCCAGCAGGCTCTCTGAGAAGACCCAGACCTCTGTGCTCCTCATGGGCAGCTGCCAAGCCTGGCACAACCTGCATCTCTGTGTGGCCCACCACCCACCTCTGGTCTGCGCCAGTCTGATCTTGCTGCTCCTCGGCCTCTCGGGCCTGGGCCTGGGTGGCTTCTTCCTCACCCACAGGACTGCGCTGCGTAGTCCTGACGTCCCTCAGGTAAGTGGCCTCCTGCTTGTCCTTACCGAGGAGCCCTACCCCTGCTGTGCGTCACCTGTCACCTCTCTCCCATCTTCCTTTTGCACACAGGACTGGGTCTCTTTCTTGAGGTCTTTTGGCCAGCTAACCTTGTGCCCCGTGAATGGGACGGTCACAGAGAAGTCGCAAGGGTCTCACATCGTGGGGTTGCTGACCACCTTGAAATTTGAAGACGGTCCAGACAGGAACAAGACCAAAATATTCCAAGCCAAGATCCCGGGCAGTCAAATGGGACAGAAAGGTAAGACCAGGCAGTCAAATGGGACAGAAAGGTAAGACCCTGGAAGATGGAAGAGCCTCCTCCGGGTCACTTTGAGCACGTCCCTGCAACCTTCCTCACTTCTGCTATGATAAGAACAAGTTACTTTCTGGGAACATACCCACAGTGTGGGTTCTCTGTATTTTCTTCATCCCTTTTTGTTTCTGAGGTTCTTTGTTCCTCTTTATGGTGAACTAGGTTTGTTTTTTTTGTTTTTTTTTTTTTTTCTGGAACCAGGGATTGAACTCAGGCCCTTGCACTTGCTAGAGAAACACTTATTCCACTGAGCCATCTCCTCATCCCCGGGTGAGCTAGGTTTAACTCTGATCTTTATATGCCATTACCTCTTAGGGGCACTTTTTTTTTTTTTTTTTTTTTTCTGTATTTAGGGCAAGTTCTACAGGAATGGGGCACTCTTTTTCTTCAGAGATATCAGAGAAGTATATACTCTTTTAATTTTTTCCTAAAATTTTATTTAATTATTTGGAATATGTTGACACCTGTCCCAAAATAGTCTAGGCTGACTTTGAAATCACTTTGTAGTCTAGCTTGGCCACCTCCCAAGTGCTGGGATTACAGCCTTTTGCCACCAGCCCTTCCTTGCTTTGATTAATGAAGCTAGTGACGAATTTTTTTTTTTTGTTTGTTTGGTTTTAGTGGTGTTAGGGACTGAACCTAGGATAGGCAAGTGCTCTGTGCCTGAACTACATGCCCACTCCTTTTTATTTTGAATCAAGGTCTTGCTAAGTTGCCCAGGCTGGCCTTGAACTTGTCTCCTGAGGAAGTGGGCATGTGCTCATGTGCCTGGCTTTGAGTAATGGTTTTAAAGGTTCATTTGTATATCAGCATTTCATTTGTCTAATTGCTGAATAACATTTGTTGTGTGAATATTGGGTTGTTTCTACTTTTTAGTTTTTTTGTTTGTTTTTGTAGTACTGGAGAATGAATCCAGTGTCTTCACAGAGAACTATTTCCCTTTTTATTTTATTCTGAGATAGGGTTGTGTTTTTGTTTTTGTTTGTTTTTTGGTTTTTTGGGGGTGTTTTTTGTTGTTGTTCTTTTTTTTTTTCTTTTTGAGACAGGGTCTCCCTGTGCAGTTCAGGCTGGGCTTGAGCTCACTTTGTAGCCCAGGCTGGCCTCAAACTCCTAACAGTCCTCCTGCCTGAGCCTACCTGGTGCTGGGATTATAGGCGTGGGTCTTGCTAATCACGAAGTTGCCTGGGCTGGGCTTAAACTTTGAGCCCTGTAGCTGAGGTTTGCAAGTGTACACCATCACACCTAGGACTGTGTTTTTATTTCTTTCTGTTTTTTTTTTTTTTTTTTTGGTCTTTTTTTTGAGACAGGGTCTCACTATCTGCAGTTCATACTGGCCTTGAGCTCACTTTGTAGCCCAGGCTAGTGTCAAACTCACAACAGTCCTCCTCCTGCCTTAGCCTCCCAAGTGCTGGGACTGCAGCTTCATTCTTTTTCTTGTGGCCCTCTGATTTCCCAACATCTTGCTTAGAAAAGACCTTTCCCTCAATGAGGGGGAAAAAAATCAATCAATTGATCTTAGATGTGTGGTTTATTTCCAGGTTCTCATTTCTTTTTTCTTTTTTTTTTTTTTTTTTTTTTTTTGAGACAGGGTCTCACTATGCGGTTCAGGCTGGCCTTAAGCTCACTTTGTAGCTCAGGCTGGTCTCGAACTCACAACAATCCTCCTACCTCAGCCTCCCAAGTGCTGGGATTACAGGCCTGCGCCACCATGCCCGGCTTCAGGTTCTTATTTCTGTTCCATGGGCCTATGTCTGCCCTCATGCCCGTACTGTGTTCTTTTTTTTTTTTTATTTTTTTTTATTTTAGGGAAGAGCCTATAAGGTGTTCAGGGTCTCACTACTAAGTCAGACTTGTAGTGATCCGCCTGTTTACAGCCTCCCAAGAGCTGGGATTACAGGCACCTGCCACCACTCCAAGCCTCAATTGCCATCTCAGTGTGCCCCCGGGGCAGGTCTGGCATGGCATGCCTGGGGATGGAACCCAAGGCCCCTGTGCCTGCTTGTGGGCCCTTTAATCTGCCGAGCTATTTGGCCAGCCCTCTTACTATATTTTTGATTCGTGTTCCTCTTTAGTGAGTTTTGAAATCAGGAAATGTGAGTCTTCTGTTTTTGTTCTTCTTTTTCAAGAATATGTTGAGTATTTCAGATTCCTTATATTTCCATATAGTTTTAGGATCAGCTCCTTCATTTCCTTTGGCAAAGAAACTCTTATTTTCTTTATCAGTACGCATTTGCAGTGCATAAATGATTACATTCACCATGAGGAGTTGATACATGGATGTAACAAAAGCCTTCTTCTTTATAAAGATTAGAACCAAAGTGAACAGCAAAGTTTCTGTTTTGGGGGGAAAAGAAACATCTATGATTACGTTATCCATGTGTCAATTATGGAGCACTGATAGTGCTCCCAACGTGTGAGTCAACCCGCATTGCTCACAGACTAGCCGGGATGCAGGTAGGAATGGCAGGAAATGCCTTTCGTCGTCGTGTCAAGCAGAACACCGGGACACGAGGGAAGCCCACACACAATAACACGATCAGCAGCTTGCAGGGCTTCTGGGTAGCCAGTACATCCGGCAGTGGTGTTCAAAATGAGCAATAGAATAAGTCCCAAAGAGGAAGCAGAAACCCAGGAAAGATCTTGTCGCAAACCAAGCTTGTTAGACTTTGTCCGCTATGTTGGGCAAAGGGAACAGTTTTTCTTTTCTTCAATATTTTATTTTTCTTTCTTTTTAAAATTTTATTTTAAAGAGGAAAAAAGTAAAACAAAAGTTCAAAAGAAGAGTTACCTTTAGTTACTCAGCATACCAGATATCTGTGTTTAATTGACTAAGCAATATTAACACAAATTTTTACTTTCAGTGAACTAAGAGAAATTAGTAGTATAGGGCCAGGGAGATGGTTCAGTGGCCTCAGCATCTGCCTGGCAAGCACAAGGTGGTAAATTTGATCCCAGGTACTGAAAACAAAAACAAGAGACCAGGGAGATGGCTCAGTAGAATAAGCGCTTCCCTGGTAAGCGCAAGGGCCTGAGTTCTATCACTGGTTCTGCCAAAAAAAAGCCAAAAAACTGAAACAAAAAACAAAACTTAGTAGTATAGGGCTGGGGATATAGCTCAGGGAACAAACACCTGCCTGGTAAGCACAAGGTCCTGAGTTCAACTACTGGTACCTAAGACAAAATGAAATTAGTAGTATAATAATCTTAATTATCCTGTGTGTGTCTATGTATTTTTATATTATTATAAATATATATATATATATATATTTTTTTTAACTTCTTTTCTCC
This sequence comes from Ctenomys sociabilis, assembly GCA_004027165.1. Taxonomy (NCBI): domain Eukaryota; kingdom Metazoa; phylum Chordata; class Mammalia; order Rodentia; family Ctenomyidae; genus Ctenomys; species Ctenomys sociabilis. The sequence goes on from PVKA01011437.1 coordinate 59,018, forward strand.
TTTCCCCCATCCCAGTTTCATTTTTTCTTTTAAGCAGTTCCTTCCCATTTTATAATATCAATTGTACATTTTTTTATATTACTTACTCTTTCAGCTTCCCATACTAGGGAGACAATGTGATGTTTAGACATGTGAGTCTGATTTATTTCACTTGTAAGTGTGGTCTCAAGTTGCACCAATTTACCTGTAAAAATTTCCAGATTATCCGTCTTTTATTTTTATTTATTTATTTATTTATTTTTTTGTCTTTTTGAGACAGGGTCTCACTATGCAGTTCAGTCTGGCCTTAAGCTCACTTTGTAGCTCAGGCTGGTCTCAAACTCACAACAATCCTCCTGCCTCAGCCTCCCGAGTGCTGGGATCACAGGCATGCGCCACCATGCCCGGCTTTATCCGTCTTTTATGGCTGAGTAGTGTTCCATTGTATAAAAAGACCACATCTTTTTTAGCCATTCCTCATTTGATGGGCATTTGGGCTGATGTAAGATTTAGCTATTAAAAATTGTGCTGCTCGGATTAAAGCACCTACAAGCAGGCAAAGGGGCTGGGGATTCGATCCCTGGGCAGGCTGGGCTGGCCTTGCACCTGGGGTGCGCTGAGATGGCAATTGAGACTGGACGTGGTGACACATGCCTATAATCCCAGTCTTGGGAGGCTGTAAACAGGTGGATCACTATGAAGTCTGACCTAGTAGTGAGAGTCTGAACACCCTGTAGACTCTTCCCTAAAATTAAAAAAATTGTGCTGCTTTTAAGTTTTTCAGGAAGATGCCAAGAAGGGGGCCAGGGAAATAGCTCAGTAGAATAAGTGCTTGCCTGGCAAGCGCAAGAGCCTGAGTTCAATCCCTGGTCCCTTCCCCTCCCCCCCCCAAAAAAAAAGCCAAGAAGGGGAATAGCTGGGTCAATTGGAACCTCTAGTTTTAGTATTTGGAGGAATCTGCATGCTGATTTCCACCGTGGTTGCACCAATCTCCACCAATAGTGGAGAACAGTTCCTTTTCCCCCACAGCCTTGCCAGTATTTATTGATAGTTGATTCCTTGCTGATAGCCATTCTTTCCAGGGTGGGATGGAATCTCAGTGCTGTTTAATTTTCATCTCTCCATTGACTAGTGACATTGAAACTTTTTTCATATATTTAATTGTTGTTTGAAGTTCTTTTTCTGAGAAGTGTATATTTATTTCAGATGCCCAGTTATGGATTGGGTCTTTAAATTTGGGAGGTCTAATTTTTTTTGAGCTAACAAACATTTTTTCCTACACTGTGAATTGTCTCTGTTGGTTGTTTCTCTTGCCACATCATGGTGTAGAATCTTCTTAATGATTTGCTGCATTCTGTTTGTCAGTGTCTTATTGAGATTTTTGCATGTATTTTCATTAGGGAGATTACCCTATAGTTCTCTTTCTTAGCTGGGTCCTTCTCTGGTTTTAGTATCAGAGTAATACTTCCATGAATGAATTTCTTCCTTTTCAGTTTCATTAAAGAGTTTGGGAAGTAATGATCTTTTCTAAATTTCTTGTAGAATTCAGCAGTGAATCCATCAGGGCCTGTATTTTTTTTTTTTTTTTTTTTTTGTGCATGGTCTCACTACACATCTTGGACTCGTAGTGTTTCTCATGTTTTCAGCCATCCCAGCACTGGAACTATAGGTGTGTGCCACATGCCTGAACCTGCTCAGCATGCCTGGGGCCAGGACCAGCAGGGCATGTGGTGCCAGGGATTGAATCCTGGTCCTTGTGCTTGGCAAGTGCTTAGTCCACTGAGCTATTTCTTTAGCCCAGGCCTGGGATTTTCTTTGTTGGTAGGTTTTTAATTACATCTTCAATTTCATTGATTGAAATTTTTATTTAGTATTTTTATATCTTTTTTTTTTTTTTGCAGAACCGGGGACAGAACTCAGGCCCTTGTGCTTGCCAGGCAAGTGCTTATTCTGCTGAGCTATCTCCCTGGCCTCCTATATCTTCTTGAATTAGCGTTGCTAATTCATATGCATCTAGGAACCTGTGCATTTCTTTTGCATTTTCGATCTTAATAGAATACAAGCTCTAAAAGTAGGTATTGATGATTGACAATGTTCTGTATTTCTATAGGGTTCATTTGACTTCATCCTTTTCATTCCTAACTGCTTGGATTTGAGTCTTCCCCTCTTTTTTTTTTTTCAGAACCAGGGATCAAACTCAGGCCCTTGCGCTTACTGGAGAAGCACTTATTCCACTGAACCATCTCCCTGGCCCTTTTTTTTTTTTTTTTTTTGATAAGGTTGGCTA
>PVKA01011438.1:0-21415 GCA_004027165.1 Ctenomys sociabilis
AAAAAAAAAAAAAAAAAAAAAAAAAAAAATTAAATTGAATTAAACAGAAAAAAAAAAAAAAAGAAAACTGAAGCTGAGGTAAAAAGACTTGCTCAAGAGTACAAGTAGGTGATAGGACAGAGGCCTAGGCCAAAGAGTTTACCCATCCTGGGCTGATAGTCCTGTTGGTCACACATTCCAACAGCCCCCATTCTCCTGGCCGTTTGGGTTACTCAGGGGCACCAGGCTTTGTAGTTCTTCAGCGCTCAGGAAACAGGCAAAGGACCCAAGCCTGAGGAAGGCATGAAGCTGGCCTTCACATGCTCACTGAAGGTAAATCAGGGACTATATGGGGACTTGGAGCAGACATTCTAATACGTAAACAATATGGAGGTGCTCTATATAGGCGTCTCTCCTAAAGCCCTACACTGTGTGGGGACACTACCTACTCCTTGTCCCTTCTTCTTAGGAGACCAATCCACCATGATAACTATACCTGTGTCTCTCATCTTCCCAGCTCTGGCTGTGATCACTGACCTTACAACCACTTACCTGTGGACCTGCTCCTCACCATCTTCAGCACCCTGGTTTACCAGGCTATGCAGCACATGCCGGGCATGCCCTGACCCAAGACCTGCCGCAGGCCAGCTATCCTCCAGGGCCTGGGTCTGAGGTGGGGTCACCTTGTGTGGGAGTCTGGGTGATACTTGTAGGGCGGGGTGTGCTAGGAATTATGCCACTAGCAAACAAGTGAATATGATTCTCATACCTGAGAATGCTGAGGTATGAGGCTGAGCTGCTGATCATGGTAGGAGGAGACAGGTGTGGACATGCTGACATTGGCTAATAGGGGTGGTGGGAAGTTCATTAGACCAGAGACAGCCAAGAATGGATGAGTTCTGAGAGGTCAATGAAGAAGGAACTGGGGAAGGGATCAAGAGATGGGAGGGTGGGGAGGTAAGGGAAGGAAGACGATATAGAAAGAATGGAGGTGTGCTCTGCACATGCACCAAATGCTCACTGGGATGCAAACATTATGCACCGCAAACATGAACTAAAAAACACAAATAAATGAATACATATGCATTCATCAGTGCTCACTAGAGAAACAGATTTGTTGCAAGATATATAAATATATAAGGGTTTACAAGGCAGGGTTAATAATAGCCACGTGTAGTCAGGTATGGAAGAGTGCAGAAGGGCTGTCTGTGTGCTAGAGAAGATATAAAGAACTCAGTCACGTTGAAGGCCTGGAGCTCACCTTTCAGTCCAGACAAATCTGTGCCTGGAAGCTGGAGGTCTGCAACAAAACCTAGGAGATGGCGTCCAAGGTGCAGGTGAAGCCTAGAGGCCCTCTGAGGACACAGAAACAAGCTTTCTTGCTTTATTTCCCTTTTATTCAAGCCTACGCATGGTGCATCTCCCTTTGTAAATCTCTTCAGCCACCACAGAGCTATGTTGATATAATTTAATTACATGTTTTCTTACATGTTTTCTTTCAAGTGGACACAGTGTTAACTATCACAATATACATACATAGATACATACACATTCACACACCCTGAGGGTGTGGGCAGCTAACAGGCAATGACATCTCTGAGCATAGTTAGAAGGCAAAATTAAGTGCCATGCAAGGAACAAGCTGTACAGCAAGGGAGATAAGGGAGAAAGCAGGACATGAATGAAAGTCTGCCTGCCCAGCACCACTCAAGGAGAAGGACTTATGACCAAAGAACCCTGGGATGCATCACTCCCTTCAAGATGCTCAGTGGACTTTGCCCTCCTCTCCAACCAGGTTATTCAGAGAGCTCTAGTTCCTTCCTTGGGCCTATGAAAGCTGCAGTAGGTTTGCTAATCACACAGACCATGATGGTGTCAAAATAACCTGCTCTATCTATCTATCTATCTATCTATCTATCTATCTATCTATCTATCATCTATCTGTCTGTCTGTCTGTCTGTCTGTCTGTCTGTCTATCTATCTATCTATCTATCTATCTATCTATCTATCTATCTATCTATCTATCTATCTATCTATCCTGTCTGTCTATCTGTCTGTCTGTCTGTCTGTCTATCTATCTATTGAGGTTTCTTTCCCTCTTCCCCAAGGATTTTTACTCTATACAGTTATTGGGAGAATATTATTCACTATTGTGTGAAATAAAATATACATAATAAAATAAGTTTACTACAGACAATTTAAAAGACACAGTTTGGTGTTCTATACATGGTAGGTTTGCCAGGGCAAGTATGATTCTTAACGCTATCATCTCACAAGATATCATCACCCCAGAGCTTCCTTAACCTTTTAGGTACTATAGTATTCTAAGCATCCTGTGGCCTCTGCACCCAATCCTGTCTTCTAGTGTTGAAGCTGCTCTCCTCATTGGCTATCTCAGACCTTCCAACTGCCTGCTTTGTGACATCATCTAACCACCAAACCTACCACTACCTGAGAGAATCTTGGGGTTTCCATGGAGTTGACTGAAGTGAAGCTGCTATCATAGCCAGTGGACCAGTGCTCTTCCTACTGGACACTTGTTCACTTTGGCTCCGGCCACTCAGATATCCTCCATGAATGTTTCTTCATTCATGGCATCTCCAATTGTAGAAGCTCCTTCTCTGACCATGTCAGGTAAGGTCAGATAAATTCAGAGGTTGCTGGTGTTACATATTCTGTCTCCTCCCAAATCTGCTTCTGAGTGGAGACCAAATATCAGTCTCAGCCTCCTGAGTCCTGGAACTACAGAAGGTCTGGAACTGGAAATGTGTAGATTTACTTACATTCATGGCCTAAATCTGTAGCGGGGATGTAACCCTGGATGGATGCTTTACTCTCCACAGAAGTGTTTCCTCCTCTGTACCTTGAAGTTGAATCATTGCCTGTGCTCTGTTCCCTTTCTATTCTAGCACTGACTTTAAAGGCCATGGGAATAGAAAATCTAATCACACACTTCTTAATAGGTTTCATTCCACAGAAATAAGAAAAATAACCTAGGCTAGGTAGAGAACAACAACTCTATTCCCAGGTGTTTCATCTCCCACAGTCTCGCAGCTCTAGATTTCTACTTCCACTATGGTGCTCTTCAAAATGGATTATTCCCATGTTGTAGGGATTTCTGTCAGAACTGGGTGAAAATACACATGGGGACCAGGGCCAAGGTCTGAGCTGTACCCAGGCAGGAGATAAAGGAGAAGGACAGTTGTGAGGGTCTCCATGAAGCTCAGGCCCAAAGAAAATGCTTGGGTCAGTGAGAGAGGGAGGAGAAGAACATATAAAGAATTGGAGGAGAGAAGAACTAAAAGGAAAGTGGTGGAGGGCAGGGAGACATTCTCAAAAATAAAACAAAAATAACATGTTGTGAGAGAATCTCAGTGATGGCCAAATCACAGAAGTAACACAGAGATAAGCCGCAGAAGGATAAAACAAAGTAGTTCTGCCAAATGCTTCCTTTAGTGGTCTAAGGAGGGTCCCATAAGGTTTTCTTTGGAGAAAGCACCTTGCCATAATGTCATGTTCTGTGGTTGTTTTATTATTCTGGTTTCTTTCAACATGGATGCCCCTTGATCATTCTTAAATGGTTACATTTTGGGTGTTTCACACAAGACTGTTTCTATATCCATGCTAAAACAGTCATCATCAAGGGCTGGGGGAACAACTTTTAAAATTCTATTTTTCATTGATTTTTAAATAATTTTTTAAAATAATGTCTCTCCTCATGCATCAGAAGCACTGCCTGAGTGTGCTCAGGTAAAAGCTGTTTGTCAACTTTAGGATACTTTTCTTCACAAAACAGTGCGTGTACTTAGTATTTGGTATCAACATCTTCATTAACATACATACTTGTGAACTGTTTTGATAGCAAGAATCAAAAAAAAAAAAAAAAAAACCCTGCCCATATAGAAAAAAAAGTCATTTCATATCTCTCATACCACATTTATCTAAAGCCAATTTATAAGCTTCTATGAGGTTTCCCATAGTTAAAAGAATTTTTTAACCTCTAAGTTCAAGGCTATGTGAGAAACCTAGGCAGAAAGATCACAAAATGAAGGCCAGCCTGGTTTTAAGTGAGGTCATATCTACGCATAACATGAGAGAGGCAGAGAGAGAGACAGACACAGAAACACAGACACACAGACAGACACACACACACAGACAGACACACAGACATAGGCACACAGGCACACAGACAAACACAGACACAGAGAGACAACAGACAGAGATAGATGCAGGTTTGACAGGGAGAATAAAGAAATAAGAGCTGGGAATGTAGGCCTGAAGTTCTGCTAGCTTCTTTAGCCAATACTGCAAAGACAGGCAAAACCAAACAAACAAAGTGAAAAAAGAAGGGATACAAAACAGTAAGTATAGCACTAACTGAGTAACATAAACACAAAATGAAACAAAATTACCAAGCAGCAAGGAAAAACAGTATCATTTTCATTATGTTCTAGCACTGATGGATCTGGTAGGCTTTAGAATTGACATATATTCCCAATTGTTTAAGATGATTATATGCTAGGTTTGGAGCAGAATGGAAAACCTTCACAATCTTGTTCAGTGTTTTTCCCCTACTTTGGTATGCAATGATACCAAGTGCAAAATCTGTCTCAGGGGATGAACATCCCTTGGTGGGTGGCGGTATTTACCACAGAGATGAATGAGCACAATAAGAGAATTCCTTTATACTTATTTGCATGCTGAGCTGTGCAGTTATTTTTCCCTTCATTTGTTTTTGTTTCTTCATTTTTGTTTCTCTTTGTGATGGAGTCCCACTGGGTTGTCCAGTCTGATCTCCAAATTCTAGGCTGAAGAAATGCTCCTACCTCAACCTCCTGAGTGCTGAAACTACAGGCACACACCAGCATGTCCTGTTCAATAGTGCCTATTGTACTACATAACTTGAACCTACTAATGTGTTCATGTTTATTGCTATTTCAGGATTTTTACACACCTCTCCCTGACATTATTTCTCTGCCTTCATGTATTTGGGAAAACTGTATTCAAAACCACTGTCCAGGGCTGGGGAGATAGCTCAGCAGAATAAGTGCTTCCCTGGCAAGCACAAGGGCCTGAGTTCAATCCCTGGTTCTGGCAAAAAACACAAACAGACAAACAAACAAACAAAAAACCCCAAACAAAACTGAAAATAAACAAAAAACCAAAAAAAACCCAAACAAACAAAAAAAAAAGACAAAAAACCCTGTCCAATGTAGCCTATTTTTGGCTTACTGAATTCCTTACAATAGAATAAATTATGCTCATTTTCCTAATGTTGTACCTCTGAAGCTCTTTCTTCATAAATGCATTATGCTTTCATGTTTGTTAAATAACTAATGAGTTAATAGCTGCTATTAACTCATACATACCTTTCCATTTGGTGATGCTACAGTTCTTCATTTGTTTCTATATTCCCAGACCTCATCTCGCTCCACCTATGGAAATCCAGTGTAATATGCCCCTTTCACTCATTAGTGAACCCTCATTGTGCTTATCTGGTTAACCACTTTGTAGATGAGTAAGTTCCAGGTCAGAAAGTTCAGAGAAAGAGCTTCTTCCCACAATTACTTCTGGAAGAATAAACCCTCACATAGTCACAGTGACTTAGAATCCGAGGCCAGGGAGTGGTTTTGAAGAAGGGAAAGAATGATCCTTATGTCTTACCAGCCACCCTGGTTATAAATGACCTCTGGGAGACAGGCGGAGTTCTGGACCTACAAAAATGAAGCACCAAAGACAACAATGGCAAGAGCCATACTGTACCATTGCAAGTCAGTAGCAAAAAAGCCTGAGTGAAAAGTCTTTCCTCCTGGCTCTGGGCTGTGCTCAGCACACAAAGCCCTCACAGAGTGTCAGGCTCTGTAACCTGCTCCCAATTGTGAATCCTGGGAGTGATTGAACAAGGTGTAGGGCCTCTTGCATGTCAGTGCCCTGACTCATAACTGGCAAGATAACAAAGTCCTTGAGGACCTCCTAGGACTGAAAAGTTTCATATCCGCCACCCAGGGTCAAGAGTCCATGTGAGTGCCTGCTCAAGGGTGGTGCAGGGTCCAGAGAGGGCTGCTGCATGCATGAAGGAGACCCCCTGGGTCTTGGTGAGTTTAGGAGAAGGGTTCTAAACCACTCTAGCCCTGAAAGGCTACCTGAAAGGATTTGTTACCATCTCACTGAATACTGGTTTCACAAACCTCTTGATTATAAGAACCTTAAGGTAGATAATATTGCTTATCAAATAGAATACAAATGTATTAGTCTCACCCACATTTTATTGTTTTAGGGTTTGTTTGTTTGTTTGAGACAGAGTCTCACTACGTAGTTCAGGCTGGCCTTGAACTTGGGGCAATCCTCCTGCCTCAGTCTTCAAAGTGTTAGGATCACAAGACTGTACTAGCATACTAGCTTCTCACACTGATATTTCATGGCCCTCCTCCTTCCCAGAAAAATCTGTCCTCAATCTGTTCCAGTCTTCTTCAGCTCTCACTTTTCTCACTGAACCAAGCTCCTTACCTAACAAGAAGTATCTCCAGCTCTTCTGGATTGTGAGCTTCAGATTTGGGTTCAGCATGGCTCCTACCCTCAGCCTCTGTCACCTACTTCCAGGTAGTCATGGACAGAGCCTATCTATGCCAACAGTAGCACAAAGTAGGTTGTGTACATCTTGAGGTATTTGGCAGTGGGATCTCAGGGGAAGCTGTGAAAAGAGGTGTCTGCCCCTGAGGCCTTCACATTGACTGCCCCTGACCAGGACACAGCAGTTGATCCACACCATGACAGGCCATCCCAATACTATTATCCTGTTTCCTCCATCATCTCTTCCCAGCCTATTCAGAGGAAACCAGAAGCTCATATTACAAGTCAGGCTTGACTCTTGCATGCAACCCTATGGCTGTGCATTCAACATAGGGAGCAATCAGAAATAGTGATAGTGCTAAAGGAGGTTCCAAATGTCATAACACATCTCTATTTCTGCTATCTACTTGTCAGGAACTGCTCAAGCAGACATTGCAACCAGTTTCAGAGGTGGGTAGAGAGGCACAAGGGGGAGAGATAAGGTTAGCATTATGAAGGAGGGTTGAATCTTCATCTGGGTATTGATAAGTGCAGAAATAGGCAAGATTTCAGACTTGAGACTTTACCAACTACTTTGGATCAGGCCACTTTACTTGCAGGTTTAGCATAAGGGAATGTACAGCACCATAATGGCTATCCCTCCTGCACTGAAGAGACACCCCAAGAGCTGACTAAGGTGGGCCACACACTTTTCAGAGATCTTATGGGTGAAGCCCTCTTTTCTTTCCCTCTAAAAGCAATTTCTTTCACTCTTCTACTGCTATAGTCCCTTTAACAGACACTTCAAAATACTTGGTGATAAAAAATTTTAATTATCCTTAATTTTTAGCAGGATTTATGACCCTGTATTTAGATCCTGTTCAAAGCAATGGCACAGTATCTGTCCTGCTACATTTTACATGAGGACTACCTCTTCTATCTCCTATTTCATGGCAATCAGCTAGTGAGTAGACCACACCACACAGAAAACCACTCGAGGAACTCTGTCTGTGAGAGTGTGTATGTATGGGTGCTTGCTCACTCATGTGTCTTTGTGTATGTGTGCCTGCATGCATGTGTGTTTATGTGTGTGTAGAGGGTGTGTTGGCCACAGGATGAAGAACAAGGGAGTAGGCATAGTGCCCAGTATTATACAACTGTGCTTTCACTATTTCTTGTTCTAAAAGTCACTTTCAGTTTCCTTTGATACATGTATTTTTCTCTGTTTTTCCAATTTTACATGCATATGTCTGGTAATATGAATAACTGGTTGAAGGCAATACTGTGTATTACAACAAATATTATGAAATTCACATTACTCTGTTAAGTGAAATTCTGTATCACTTATAATTGTTTTTGTTTTTGTTATAATTTTTACTTTTAAAAAAATAAAAAGAAAGCAAAAAGAAAAAAATAAAAGAAAAAAGAAAAGAAAAGAAAAAGAACTATCCCAAGACCTAAAACAAAAGCCATGAAACAAAGACATCAGGCAATAAGCAGGAGAAATAGAACAATTACCTCCTAGCTGTTAATGTGAGGTCTTGTCGGAGATCATTAAGAAGAGCTGACTGAAAGCTCTGATGATTGGCCTCTGAGTGTTGTGCTGCAGTGAAAGGGGAGCAACTCGCTCAGCAGGAACTGATGTTTTCCTTGATTCCTTTACAGTGAAGCAAACTTCCCCAGAGACCAACGCATCCCTGGGAGTGCAAGCCCCAAGCCAGGTACCACATGTGCCACAACTTTTGGAATTCCCTGAATCATGCACTAGCAAGAGTGCTCATTTGCTCAAGAGGACCCCCTCAGCTGAAGTTGTAGACATTTCGAGGAGGGCGACATTGCAGACTTGCACTCACCTCTTGGCCTTGGATACAAACCAGGAACAACCAGAGAGGAAGAACCAGGATGAGGTGGGAAGTCAGCGTCCAAGGCTTCTAGGTGCCCACCAGATCTTAGCAGGCAACCAAAGATTCATCTCCTCTCACTTTAGCTATCAGTGGTTCTCTCCAGCTGATGCCCTCTGTTGAGCCTCCAAGCCAAGAAGAGCCTGGTTGTGATGATGCCCTCTGGAGAAAGTGCCCTCTAACTCTCCAGGAACCAGGGAATCTTGACATGGGAGGTGAGTACAGTCCGGGATGGGCAGACATTGAAGTCCTGGTGGAGGACATTCATCTTCCCCAAATATTTCATTCCTTGGGTGACCTTGAACAGTGCAACCGTTCCATAGCCATCAAAGCCCAAGACACTGGTGTCATCAAAGTAAGTGAAGTGCAGGAGACCTCAGGCATCACAGAGGGTCCTTCACCTCAAGTGATGAAGAGAAAACATAAAGTCTCCAGCTCAGTCACTGGGGTTCCTGAGGCTAAAGTCCACCTGATGGCCACTGAGAGCCTGTTCAGGGGAGAAGAGCTCATTTACAGTGGGGCAGCCAGTGGCAGGGTTCCCATAAACATGGCTGAGCTGAGGAAGAGCAAACACCCCAGGGCAGGGTCCAGCAGGGCCAGCCAAGCTAAGGTCTGTGGGAAAGCTAGGGCCAGGAGGATGCAAGAAAACAAAAACAAATTCAAAGAAGAAGGAAAACCAAGCATTCACCACGTGAAGTGCAAGAGACACCAATCTGCATTTGGCCAAGAGGCCTTCAAAATGCCTCCCACCTGCCTAGGCATGCACATGCTGAAGTCTGTGCAGGTTTTCCATCCACTAGGGAGGAAGACAGTTAAGACAGCAGGACCCTTTCCCTCCTGGTCACGGGGAACACTGAGTACCACCAAAGACCCCAAGACATCATCTACAGCCAAACCATGGAAGGGGGCCCCACCTGAGGGAAAGGGGTCTGAGAGTGCTAGAGGAAACTTCAAGAATCAGCACAGAAGCACCAAAACAGACGGTTCATCTGCACCCCCGAGTGAGCTCCCACCACCTGGGAAGGTGAAGCTAATACCTTTGAGCTTTCCCAGCCTAGAAAAGCCTCAAGTAAGATCTGTTTCTGGAAGGCCACAGGCTCTCACTTCACACAGACCCACTTCAGCTTACCATGCCCGACCTGCAGCCACTAGCACAGCTCAACCCTCCCAATCAGCTGCTGGCAAACCCACTTATAAAGTACCCTACAATGCCATCCAACCACACTTGACCTCTTCCATCCGGCCAGGGCTTCTTCAGCTTTCAAGGTCTAAGGCTGCACCCCAGGAAGCAGCCTCTTCTTCCTCTCTCAGAAGGGAGCCCATTTCAACTTCTGTGACAAAGCCCAAGTTGCTACCTCAGCCACCAGCCCATTCCCTGGAGGGAGCCCAATGTGCCTGAGCCTATGGTGTCCAGCCCCATCATGGAAGAACAGAGGCCAGAGTGAGAAGCTCTCAACAGGCAGGCTCAGTGCAAGTGGGAACTGGCTTCCAAGTTCATCTCCTTAGGGAAACTGCAATTTTTTAGGCAGAGGGAGACTGACAGGGGTGTTGCCCAGTACTATGGGTATGTGTGGCGAGAGGCAGCAGCACTGTCAGACCACAGTGCTTATATACATAGACATATAGACACACAAGTAGAAATGCACTGCTGCTTATATCTTGTTGAAGGTTAACATAAGCACACTACTGCTCAAGGGAGGAGGAGCATAGTGGTGATAGATAGTAAATAAAGCACCCTTTCACATTCTGAGATGCTGTTCATTGAGTTCTTTCATAAAGGTGGGGATCAAATGCTGTTTTAGAAGGAAGCAACTCAGAGTTGGCACAGAGGATAAGAATCAGGAGGAGTAATAAGATTTGAATTGAGCAAGGTCACAGAAGGGAGATGGTGTGGGATTAGAAGCAGGACTAGGAAGGGGTAAGTGGCAGGAGATGAAGTCCAGGGTAAGGGTGAACATAACAAAATGATGAGAAGATTCAAGGTTGCACAATGTCAGTGTGAGCCAAGCAGAGAAAAGCCAGAATGCTTCTAATGGATAATGGCCTGATGTTCATGATAAAGTGGGTACACATTTTAGAAACTGGATTCAGGACACATCTCTAACATGCTTGGGTTGCTTGAGAATCTAGTTGGGAAAGGTGATTCCCAAACAGTGGGGAAGTGCTCAGGCTAATGGCTGGTGTCCCCAGTGGTCCTGGGTCAGCAGGGGCTGTCATCCTTACTCAAGTGAGTGCCAGCAGCAAGAGGCCCAGCTGGGAACAGTCAGCACCTCCACAGCAGCCATGCACTAGGCCAGCAGAGGTGTATGGCTGCAACTAACTTTCTGACACTGGAGGTTAGTATCTCTGCTCCCTTTAGAGGCCAGCACCAGGTTCAGCAGTAGGATAGGGTCCCAACGCATGCACAGGCAGCAAGGCCTGTCATGGCTCCCTGACACCCTGGAATCACTGCAGAGAAGGAGAGCTTCTGATAGTATATGTCCAACCTGGATTCACAGTACAGCATCCAGATGTGAGAAGTAGGCATCCTTAAACTTGAGAAGGAACTGAACATGAGCTCAAGGTGCCAGCCAGGTCCTTGTCCCTGGATCCAGCACATGACATGTTCTGGGACTCTGGTCATCACAGTGCATGAGAACTGAGTCCTGCTATCTGTTTCCATTTCTGAAGAGAACTGCTTACAGGGATACCCTTGGGAATCTTTAGGACCCAGCTATCAGATGTGCTTCTCTAAAGGCTTGGAGGCTTAGAGGCAGGGACAGAAGACAACACCAGTGGGTGGGTGAGGAGGATGTGCTGCAAGTTGGGGGTATTGTGGAGGGGGCAGTAAAGAATGGGGTGAAGAAGAGAGTGATCACAGAGCACCTTCAGTATGGGGACATTAGTAACTTATGTTTTAAAAATAAGCCACTTCCCTAGAGCTCTCCTTACAATGCTCCCCTTGAAAGGACAGTCCTGTGGCACTCAGTCCTCTGTGGGGTCTCAAGAGAAAATCCTTGCAACCCATTGGCAGTCCCAAGAACAAACCTTGCTGCATTTGCCTATGTGCACCTTTACCACACATGGACCCATACAACATGTGGCCTTTCCCCTGTGGTGGCTTCTGCTCAGGCGAGTGTTTTCAGGTTTCAACCATGTAGCACAGAGCAAAAGTCCTCCACAACTTCTCGTGACTCATTACATCTAACACTTGGCCCTATGCAAATGAAGTTAGACACTTCTAACCTTCAGAGGCAGAAAGTAAATATTTCCATCCCACAAGTTACAAACAGGAATGCAAAGGATTGGGTACAACAAGTCCAAAACACAACAAGGACAACATTAACTCTTGTAGTTGCATGACCAGCATCTGTGACAAATTTTGAGCCTCAAAGTGCTTGAGGGACTCCACCCCTATGGTGCTTCTGGTGGTTTACAGCTCCCAAGGTGTCCTTATAATGCCTGCATTAGTCCCTCCTAGCAGCTTTCCCTCAATGATTCATGTTCCTGGCTTTTCCAAACTTCTGGTGTCTCCACTGCACCTTTGACTTCACACAGATTCACACATTGCCCTCTCAGTGCCATTTGAAATTGAGGCAGATGTCTTTTCTAAACCCTTAACACTTGCATTCTGCATACACCTAAAACCAGTGCCACTTGGATGATGCTATTGCCAGCTGCAGCAGTAGCCAAGCTTTCCCCTCTCTTGGTCATAGATTGCATCAGCTCTGGTTTGATGAAGATGCACCAGCCCCAAATTATGGGTGAAAGAGTTTTGACCAAGGTGCACAGGAGACAATGTTTCCATCAACTGTCTTCTTACTTTGTTGGTGATTCATGTTCATGATCATTAGGGAACATCAACTCACTAATGAGAAAGGGATCAAGAGATGGAAGGGCTGGTGATGGAGTGACAAGAAAGGAAATGGAAATGCACTAGGTATATGTAGCAGTTCAACACAAAGAGTGTAAATATTATGTACTTGAAACCTGAACAAGTAACTAAGAGAGAGAGAGAGAGAGAGAGAGAGAGAGAGAGAGAGAGAGAGAGATAGTACTTGCATTGGGCAGTTAACAGAAAACACCTCTGAGTATAGGAATGTAGAATTGAGGGTTACCTAAGAAAAAGCCCTACAGTAAAGGGGATAGGGAAAAGGTAAGATCAGAAGAGAGATACAAGTGCACTTCCTGAAGCAAAATGAGGTGAAGGAATAAAGGCACTGAACTAGAGAGCCTTGAACTGCATTATTGCCTCCAAGTAGCACTCACTGCATTCCACTCTCCCCTTAAACCAGGTTATACAAAGTATCTCTAGTCCCTTCATTTGGTCCCAGAAACCTTTAGCAAGTTCACAAATTACATGGAACATGTCTTCAACAACCATCATTGCTCCACATAAAGGTCTCTTTCCCTTCTTCCCAGGGATGTTTAACTCCACATATAATAGTTATAGGTAGAATGTTAAACATTTACTTGTGAAATATAAAATATAGTAAAATAACTTTACTACAGACAATTTGAAATCCACACAGGAGCCAGTGGAAACTCATATCAGGCTCATGAGTGCTCACTCACAATCCCTGGGGCTGGACTCTACCCATAAAAAGCATCTGCTGACCCCAGCTTCTGCCTGAATGGAGATAGTACTGCTGGCAAGTCCTCTGAGCCTTAGGAACAGAGGCAGCAGCCTGTGTATGACTTGCCATGCATGATTGCTGCAACCAGAGGCTCCATCACACAGAGCATCCTCACACCCAAGCTCAGCATCAATGAGCAAGTGTGAACAGAGCTCATCAAGGACCTGAACAGGTCAGTGTACCACGAAGACATGAAGGACCTATTTAGTGAGGTCTTTGAAGAAATAAAGGACACAGGGCCTTCTGGTTCCACCACACAAAACCCATCCCAAGATATTAATATTAAGACTGAATTCTATCCAGCAGCCCCTGAGAAGAACAGTTAGGCTCTCCACACATGAGCTGGGTCTGCATGGCAGATCTTCCTGAGACCTTCCTTGGCATCAGTGAGCATGGGTTCCCCCAACCTCAGAGGCTCTCAGACCTTTTCCACACCTCAAAACAGCTTGAGATGGAAAATCCCATCCTGAATCTGATGCTAGCATCAGCCCAGGCCCAGGCTGTGCAGTGATCCCTCAGAGGTGTGGTGTTGCCTGGCTGAGTTCCAGGAGGGGCCCCTGAGCTGTCCTCTACCCACAAGATCCAGTAGATCACTGTCACACAAGAACACATGCAGATACTTCAGAACCCACCACTGGCCACCTCAGCCCTGGCCTCAGGCCAGATGTCCACTTGGCAATATATAGAGCACTCCCACAGCCCCTTAGATGTCCCTTATCCCACAGAGAAGCCTGCTCAGCACTGCTGGCTCCAAGCAGGACTTCCCCAGCCGATCATGATGCCTGGGGTGAGCTAGAGTTCCCTTTAGCCCAGAGGCAGCCTGTTATGTGAACCTGCTGAATGCCAGCTGCAAAGTAACCTGAGTCAGACCTCCATGAATCGCCAAGCTGGACTATGGCCATACAAAGCCCCATTCACATTACAAAGCGGACTGTGGGCAAAGTAGCCCAGATATGGCCAGAGCAAGCCAGGCCTCATGGCCTGTCTCCCCTAGCAGCTGCCTCATCTGGATTACCAGAAAATCCTCTTGTTTCTAAAGAAATGCAAACCAGGAAACATGCCCGTCTGGTCACTGGTTCCACCTGGCTTGGAGCAGAACCCTGCCAGAATCCCTGTGCCAGCCAGAGCCAGCAGTGTTGGGACCAAGCCACTTGCTGTATCCATGGCCACCACACACAATAGTGCCCCATATTTAAGCAGCCTTCAGCCAGCAGCTGTCAGGAAGCAGCATTGGTTGATTTTAGACCCGTAGAAACAGGGTGCTGTAGCAGTGGAACATCAGTGGCGGTGGCAGCAGCAAGTCCTTCAGAGGTAACAGCAGCATCTTTGGACAGAGCAGGAGAAGCAGCAATAGCAGGGCCATGTGACCCTCTCACTCCCCCAGTATCAAGTCCCATCACTGCCCTCCTTCCCACCTCAGCTTGGACAGTCCACCTGACCCGAGGAGGCTGTCATGTCTGGCATGAACCACCTGAGTCCATCCAACTCCAGCTGCCCTTGTGTGCTCCCTCAGCCTTGGAATCTGATGCCAATGAGCTCTGAACTCACATCAGTTTCCCCAGGCCTGCAGGACCAAGGTGTGTCCAGTTCCTGGCTTCCAGAGCATCCTCAGGGCAGTCTGTATAATATGGCATCAGGCATGACTTGGATGGTCTCCCAGGCCCAGCCACAGGCTGCCAGTGGATATGCCCACATTCAGAGGCAGCTACAAGTGGCCCAGAGGGTTGCAGTGCCAGCTTCCTATGGACAGTACTCTCTGGGGATCTCTGGCCTCTCCCAGCAGCATGAGGGGATTCTGACCTCTGGCTTAACTAAGCCCCCGTCTCAAGGATGGCAGCAGCGGCTGGAGACTAAAACACTTTGTGGCAACATCAGGGAAAGCTAAACCTGAGCAGCCAGTACCCGCCCATCTCAGGAGAAGTGGCATAATCTCCCTCACACAGAGGGCCCACCTGAAGCTGTCCAGTCCACTGTTCTCCTGGACAATGTCCAACAGGCTCATGGCCCCCATGAGCTCAGCTGCTGGGCAGGGCCCATGCTGCTCCCAGTAAGCATGCAGCAGAAGACCAGAGCCCCTGCCCCTGTACTTCTCCAGATGGCCCAGCAGCTGACCTTGACTGGCCTGAACCCCACAGGGCCTGAGCGGGGTACCTTTGGCTAGAGCTGTTCTTCACAGCTGGGCAGCAATATAGGAGTGCATTACACCTTGTGCGACTGCAGGGCAGGAGCTTCCCTTGGCTACCATGGGCAGCCAGGCAGCAGCAGGCTGTCCAGTGCGCCTGCTCACACCTACCTGATCAATTCCTTGCTGAAGAACAGAACTTTTAAGAAGTGCATAAATGAAATAGATATCGGATGAATTTCTTTTCTTTTTTTCTCTTTATTCTCTCTTTCTTTCTTTCTTTCTTTCTTTCTTTCTTTCTTTCTTTCTTTCTTTCTTTCTTTCTTTCTTTCTTTCTTTCTTTCTTTCTTTCTTTGAGATTGAACTTAAGACCTTGCACTTGCCAGGCAGGCAGTCATGCTGCTGAGCTATCTCTTTAGCCCCAAGGATGACTTTTTAGGGTTGCGGTAGTAGAGGGTTTGTGGTGATTTAGTATGCAGCTATCCTCTATTTTTGTTTTCAAAGTTAAGAAAGCAACTACTTTGGAACAACAGCTCATCATCCAGGCAGCTGGACAGGCAGAACCGAGCTGCAGCTGAGGCCAGGCCAGTCCTGACCTGGGGAACTTTCAGGCCAGTAGGTTCAGACCATTGGGCTGGTCCCCGCCCAAGGGCTGGCATCACTGCCTGTGGTTGGGGCAGCAGAGGAGTTCCAAAGCTTGTCTCTGACCCAGATGACCAAACCACCAACTAAAAGTAGCAACATTAAACCCCACAGTGTCAGGCTGTAGATATCTGGGCCATCTTACAGACCCTTGAGGATTTCTCTACTTGCCTCAGTATCTCAGTGTTGGGGACAATTTTTTTTTTTTTTGGTACTGGGGGTTGAACTCAGTACTTTGCACTTGCCAGGCTGGTGGTTACACCACTGAGCTATCTCCCTGGCCCTGGAGATGGAGTATTGAAACTTTAAATAGCAGATTTAGGGCCAGCTAGATAACTCAGTAGTCTAAGTGCCTAGTTAGGCAAGTGCAGGGACCAGGGTTCAATTCCTGGCACCACATGTCACACTGTTCCTGCCCCTAGGCACACTGAGCCGGCCTCCCAGTCCAGGCATTCTCGTGCATGCCTGTAATCCCAGTCTTGGGGAGGCCAAAAACAGGAGGAGAGTTTCTGTTCTACAAATTACAAATAATTCTATTTATTTTATGTATTTGGTACAGGGTCTCACTATGCAGCTCAGACTCATAGAACAGAAAAGAATTTTTAAAACATTTTGTACAGATTATTAGAGGTGATGATTTAAAGTGATAGAGTTTCCTGCCAGTGATGAGCCTTAGTCTTCCTGCTTTGTCAGCTCTCAGCAGAGGAGGGTGGCTGGAAAGTCCTTTCCATCAGTGCAGGCTGGGGCTGTAGATGCCAAAAGCAACAGGAAGCTGGGAGGTGGCAGATCTGGGGACCCAGACAGGGTCATTACAGCAGCTCCTCCTACTCCCAGAGTGTAGGAGGGCATCCTTCCTGAGTGCCACTCTGCTAAACATGCCAGAGTTCTTGGCTGTAGAAGGTTTAGGGGTCTGGTATTGTCCTGTTAGGGATTCTCACCTTGTACAGTTTTTCTGTAACACTTAACAGGTAGGGTAATAAGTTGCATACATAGATCCTTCCTCTGCCATTTTCATTTACCATGACCTTCCTTTCTGCCCCCTTGTTCTTCTCCAGCCCAGGTGAGATGCTGTTATGCACAGCGTTGGAGGGAGAAAAGGAAGCTAGTGAAATTCTTTAGGGAACCCTATTGTGGTAAAGGTTTGGGGAAAGAGGCTGCAGGTCAGCCCTGGAGAAGGGATTCCACTTTGTTTGCAATGTCTGCTCCTCCACAATAGGTGAGTTGCACTTTTAAAGATTGTATTGTAACACTACCACAACCTTTCTAAAGATTCTAGTAAATTCTCTTTGAAGGTCTGTTAATCAGTGAGCATTACTGAGCTGAGAGCCCACAGTATAGGGTATGTGCTGTAGCATGTTTTTGAAAAACAAAGTTCAGCACTTGGCATGGTAAACATGATAGGGAGTGCAGGGCGAGACCCTCCACACACACAGGACGATGGAGCAGGAGGCATATGAAGAGAGTGGTGATGCTGAGCAGTCTTGAGAGAAGCTGTAGCCCTGTGTGTTTCCCTGGAGTCACAAAGTAAATCATTCATCAAGCATCATGTCAAGAGCTGAGATGGCTCAGTGGAATAAGTGCTTCCCTGGCAAGTGCAAGGGCCTGAGTTCAATCCCTGGTTCTGCCAAAAGAAAAAAGCCGAGCTGAGGAAATCTGTGATCAGCCCAGGTCACTTTGGCAATTCATTGGCATCATCAGTACTTTTTTTTTTTTTTTGGCCAGGGAGCCTTGGATCCTCAGCTTCTTGCTTCACAGACAGTTGCTATTGGTGAAACTGGCCATTTCCTCTTTGACCTCCTGCACTGTCTTCTCCAGGCACTTAGCTTAGCTCTCAGAGTTAACTTGGCTATTGCCTGGCAGATACCAGAGGAGAAGGAATTTGGGAGGACACCCATGGAGCAGAAGTCATCAGGTACTGGTTGGCTTGGAGGGAGAGAGGGAAGAAGATGTACAAAGATAGGGAGCAGAAAAATGCTAAAAAGGAGGGAGATGGTGAGCCGGGGCACACTCTCTGGAAAGGAAAGAGGTATTTTGGGATGGAATGTTGATCACCGAAGATTTCACATGATCTCTGAAAGAACACACAGACAGTGCAGTCTGCTCAGAGTAGGGCAAAATGAGGCCGGCTTGGCAAACACCTCTTTTAATGGAGTAAAAAAGAAAGAGAGAGAGAAAAAAAAGGAATCTAAGGTTAGCATAGGGTTTCCCTGGAGAATGTGCCTTATCAGAAACATCTTGTTCAGTTGGTTGTTTTCCTTCCTATTGCTTCTTTCAACACAGATGGTACTTGATAGTTTTTGAATGTGAACATTTTGGAAATATGTTTTATACATGACTGTGCCTACACATATACTTAAAAAGTTATTGGGCCAGGGGAAAAAAATCTTCAGCATTCTTTTTCATATTTATTTATAAACTAAATAAATCTTTTTTTAAATGACCTGATTCACCTCTTGAGCATGAGAAGAACCGCTTCTTGGGAGAGCTCAGAAAGTTTCAGTTGAAAGCTATGTAATGCTTGATTGAGCTTATTTGAGAACTGTTTAACTTTTGCTTCTTCTTCTTCTTCTTTTTTTTTTTTTTTTTTTTTTTTTTTTTTTTTTTTTTTTTTTTTTTTTTTTTTTTTTTTTTTTTTTTTTTTTTTTTTTTTTTTTTTTTTTTTTTTTTGTTTTGTTACTGGGAATTAAACTCAGGACCTTGTGCTTGCCAGGCACTCACTCTGTCACTGAACTATATCCCTGGCTGAGAAGTTTAAAAGATTAACTTAATCAGCTCAATGATTCTACCCCCTAGGGTAAAGAAGACCCACCCTTGGGTGGCTTATCCCTTGGATGGTACAAAGGGGAAGTAATGAAAGATCAATTTGTTTCTGTTCTTCAGAGCAGCTCCAGTCCCTACTTTCAACTTAGATGTCACTTCTGGGCTTTTAGAATAGACTTTTTGTCTTCTGCCATCCAAGCTAAGCCAATCTTATAATTTCTTATACATTTCTGTGCCTTGTGTTATATCACAAGTGGATGTCCTGCCTACACAAGTTAGTGAGACCCTACCTCATATTTATTAAAGAAAAAAAAATTTGAGAAAGAGCTAGGGATAAAAATTTCTGGTACAGCATCACTGGTTTTAATAGCCATGACTGTAAAAACTGAAAAGAAAGAAAAGGTGGAAAATACTTTCTAATTATAATACTAATGAAATATATATAAACCTCAAAACAACCTCAGATAAATATAGCAACCAACAAAGAATAAACAGAACTTCAATTTCATTGTAATTCTAACAGTGATAGAATATTTAGGCTTTAGGAGTAACATATTTCCAAATGTTGAATATGATTATTTAGTAGATTGGGACAATGAATAAAAACTTTCATGATCCTTTTTAAATGTTTTACTCCTCTGCATGTTATATGTTAATGATACAGGGAGAAAAACTGATCTTGGATGGGTAACCTTCAAGTGATATAGGGAACCTCCAAATGACATAGGGAAAAACAATCTCTGGACCTGACCTGTACGAGTTTGTTTTCTCTAAAACTGAAGAATGAATTTTAGGAACAAACGGAGGTTTGGGCAGAATAGATTTATTGAGGGAAAGAAAGCTCCTGTCCGAGAGAGGGACAGGAGGGGGGCCCGAGTGGGTAGTTCTCCCCGAAGGTGTCTCCTCCAGGGACTTTTATAGAGGAAAACCATGTGGTGAGGTGAGTCTAAGGTGGTAAAGACATGGGAACTTGCTTAGGTGAACAAGAGGTGGGACAAAACTATGGTCAACCAATGGGATTACAAGCACCATTGTTCAGGTAAAGTTGATTAAATCCAGTACCAAATGGGGAAGCAAGTTACATAGCAAGTGGTCATGAATATGGGACAGGGTCTCTTCTTGTTGGGGGTTGGGCTAGTGACTCAACAGGGCTCTTTCAAAGTGATTGATACATATCTAGAATATCAATCCTTGATGCCCATCCCTAGGGAAGTGTGTAGCTATGTTTCTTCTTTTTGTCTTGGTCTTGAGGTGTGGCCTATAGGGAGTGTCTGTCTCTTCCAAGTTGCAAAGTCACCTTGTCTGCCATCTTTTCTCCCTGAAGGCCTGGACCTGTCTGACTGCCTAGAATATTTCTATCTCACTCCGCTGCCTACAACATTAATACCAAGTGTAAAATCTCAAGTGATGAACATTTTCTGTGTAGTGGGTAATATTTAAGACAAAGGTGAATGAGCAATTATAGAATTCTTTTATATCTGTTTTGTCCTCTATGTTCTGTGAATTTTTTTTTTTTTTGTCTTTTTTTTTTTTTTTTTTTTTTGAGACAGGGTCTCACTATGCAGTTCAGGCTGGCCTTAAGCTCACTTTGTAGCTCAGGCTGGTCTCGAACTCACAACAATCCTCCTGCCTCAGCCTCCCGAGTGCTGGGATTACAGGCATGCGCCACCATGCCCGGCCCTGTTCTGTGATTTTGAAGTTTTCATTTCTTTCTTTTTTTCTTTGCTTTTCTTTCCCCTTCTTTCTTTCCTTCTACTTTTATTTATTTTGTTCATCTTTCTTTGACATCTTCCTAGACAGCCCAAGCTTGTCTCCAAATTCTGGCTGAAATGGTTCTGCCTCAGGATCTGAGTGCTGAAATACCAACATACTCCCATGCCCAATGCCTTTAAATCAGATTTTACTGCATGTTATGGTTCATGCTTAGATGACTCCCGAAGTCTCAGGCACTTCTACATGCAGCTTTTTTTGGAGGTGGCTGAATCTCAAATGTGACTGATTCGTAGCACAGTGCTGGGATTACAGAGGCTGGGTTTAAGGGTATGAATGTCACAACCGCCCTAGGCCACATAGCCTACATACACTATGAGGGACCAAAAGCAGCTTGTTCTCTCTTGCTCTGTTGCTTTTGCTGTCTTCTGGCACAGTGAAGACACCACTGTTCTCTCTCTGCCACGTGACACCCTGCCTTGGAACCAGCTGATTATGGACTTAAGTCTTTTCAAACTGTAAACTAAATAAACTTTAACTCCCTTTAACTTTGTGTGTCGGATATTTTGCCTGAGCAATGAGAGAAAAGTAACTAAAATATTGAAGTGCATAAGTTGTGGCTACCCAATGCTTGTGTTTAGGGCTGTTTCAGAACTATACACTTGGCGCCGGGGAGATGGCTCAGTGGAATAAGCACTTCCCTGGTAAGCGTGAGGGGCTAAATTCAATCCCTGCTTCTGAAAAAAAAAAAAAAAAAGATTGTACACACTTTTCACAGAAATGTTCTCTCTGCCTAAAGGTACTACAGATAACTACATTAAAAATCACTCTCCAGTGTGGCTTATCGAGCTTTTGGCTTATCAAGTTCCCTCCAATAGCGTAAATCATGCTTGCTTTCCTGGTGTTGCATTTTTACAGCACTTCATTTCTTCCTAATGAAGAAATGCTTTCACACTTCCTAAACAACTAATAAATGAAATGTGCTTTGATGCTTGTACCTTGCTCCTCAATATTACCTTCATGTGCGTTCTCATTCTGTGATATGTTTTCTGTTTTACTGTCTACATTTCCCCAGCACCTCTGCTGTCTTTGTCTATGCAAACCATGTGTAATATGTCCCTTTCAGTCACAGGGGA
>PVKA01011438.1:21515-61115 GCA_004027165.1 Ctenomys sociabilis
TTTTTTTTTTTTTTTTTTTTTTTTTTTTTTTTTTTTTTTTTTTTTTTTTTTTTTTTTTTTTTTTTTTTTTTTTTTTTTTTTTTTTTTTTTTTTTTTTTCATTTTTAGACACAGAGTCTCACTGTGGACTCAGTGTGGCCTTGGACTTATTATATAGTGCAGGCAAACATCACACTGATAGGGAACCTCCTGTCACAGACTCCAACTTTCTGGGATTATAGACATGGGCCACCACACCTGGCCTCCCACAGCCACCTTTTGAGAAACCAACTGTCAGGTAGTCATGGAGACTAAGAATCAGAAGCTAGGATTAAAGAAGGGAAATAATAACCCTTAAATTTACAGGCCACCTTGGTTATAAATGACACCTGGGAGACAGGGAAAAAATGCACCTGAAAAGTGAGACACCAAAGATAACAATGGCAAGAGCCATACTGTACCATTGCAAGTCACTAGCAAAAAAAGCCTGGGTGAAAAGTTTCTGTCCCCCTGGTTCTGGGCTGTGCTCAGCACACAAAGCCCTCACAGGGAGTCAGGCTCTGTAACCTGCTCCCAATTGTAAACCCTGGGAGAGCTTGAACAAAGGCATGAGGCCTCTCATGCGTCAATGTCCTTGCTCATAACTGACAAGGTGACAAGGGCCCTGAGGATCTCCTAGGTCTGAAAGGTTTCAAATCCACCACTCAGGGTCATAAGTCTGTGTGAGTGCCTGCTCAGGGGAGGCACATGGTCAAGAGAAGGAGACCCCGTGGGTCTCTGTTAAGCCAAGTGGAGATAGGTAGTTCAGGAAAAGAATTTTAAATGAGTTTAATACTTAAAGGCCACCAGAAAATATGTGATTTCTGGCATTTCACAAAATACTCACATCATAGCCTTCCTGATAAAAAAGGGCTTTAGACAGGTAATTCTGGCATTGAAATACAGTGAAAATTTATCAGTGTCACCTATGTTTTCATGGCCCCCTTGCTTCCTACCAAAAATGTCTTCAAAGTGCTATCTTTTGGAACTTCCAGTTCCTGAAAGGTCTCACTTCTCCTGGAGAGCAAAGCTGTTTCCTTACCAGGAAGTACCTGCAACTCCTCTAGAGTACTGGCTCCAGATATCAGTTCAGCATGGCTTCTGTGCTCTTCTTCTGTCTCCTACTTCCACCCAGTTATGGCTAGTTTCTATGTTTTCCAACACTCTGGTGCAAGTAGGTGTCTAGGGGTTACTGACCCAGATGTCCACTTTGGCTACCTCCTATCTAAATACTGGCTGGTAGAATCTTGCCAGAAATCAGAAAGCAGGTGTTCCTCACTTGAGGCCTTCACAGTTGCTGTCACTGTCCAGGACACAGAACTTTCTTTGAGAGCCATGATAGCTCATCTCAATGTCAAAGATCCCATAGCCATCCAGCAGCCTGATTCAGGGGACACCACCCCTGCACATTCCAAATCAGGGACACAGATTGCAACTTGCCTACCAACAAGGAGGCCAGATTTTCTACAATAGTCAGGAGCATGCAGCTGACCTCTCCACACAGCCCTTTGGCTATGCATCCTACAGAGGGAACAGAGCCTCTGCCCATCAACCAGAAGTAGTGGTTGTGCTAAAGGAGATTGGGACCCCAAATGTCACAGTACCAACCTTCACTGCTGCCATATACTACTTGGCAATGGCTGAAGCCAGCACAGGAACAAGTTTCTGCAGTGGGTGCCAAGAACAAGAAGGGAAAGGAATCACGTTAGCATTCTGAAGGGGGCTGCATCTGCAGCTGAATCATAGTGATGAATGCACAGTAAAATTCTGTAGAATTTTAGTTCTGAGACTGCTTCATCTACTTTTGCTCAACTACTCCACTTAAAGTCTCTGTAAGAAGGAAATGCATACCACAAATTGACTCTCTCTATTGCAACAAAGACACACAGGCCTCAGGAGCCTACTGAGACAGACCCTACTTTTCACAGCACTTGTAGATCACTACTTCTGTTCCACTGCTACAGAATCTGCTACCAAACCAGATGGAGAATGTTCTGCACAAAAGAGTTGGAATGTAAAGTTTATTGCACTAGCAACCTGATTTGAGGGAGACAGGCTCACTTCCAAGCTATCATCCCAGAGTCAGCTTTGGGCTTAGTTCATATAGGTTTTGCAGGTAGGAGATGTGAAGAACGTTTGGTGAATTTCTATTGAGCAGTATTAGTAATTTCTCATTGCTGAGCAGAAAGTCCTTGAAGTGAGTAGCAGTGTTATTTATCTCTTATTTCTAGAAAGTACAGGCTGTGTAGCTCAATGCAGTCATATTGAGCTAGGTCAGGCTATCTCTAGGTTAATAAGTCAAGGTTGAGTGATGACCTACATGGTGGGCTGCATGATGCTATTTTGTTCTAATATAGACAGACTATTGTTGATTTTTTAAACTTTTAAAGTTTCCCTCATGCCACCCCTCTGTATGCAGTTCTATTCACCCTTCTACTGTTACAGACTCCTTGCAAGGCACTTCAAACTTATGGTGGCAAGGACAGTTGCACTTTCTTCACTTCACCAGCATTTAAGACCCCATGTTTCAGATATCCTGCCTGTGTCAGTTTTCTGTTGTGGTTCCTTTCTCTCCTTGCTGAGACAAAATACCTGATGTCCATAATTAAAGAAGCAAATGCTTACTTAGCTTGCAGTCAGTAATTAGCTGGCTTCAAGGCAGGGTGATACAGTGAAGGGCAGCAGTCCAAGGTGGCAGAAGACAGCAAAAGAAGCAAGAACAAGAAAAGAGGAGAATGAGCCTCTTTACCTTCCTTATTTTGTGTGCAGGCTACCTGGCCTCCAGCGAGTGTTGCACTCACAGCACCTCCACACCCTCCTCTTGCACAGCCTGAGGATGTTTCAAAATATCATCCTCTGCTGAGTCACTTAGTTGAACTTCTAAACTTCTCACGAGGAATCAACCATTACAGCATCCTAGAGCACAAACAGCCACCCCAAGGCATGCCCTCCACACCTTAGGATGTAAAACTGAAGTTGGTACAATATATCAGCCATTCCAATGCTGAAAGAATTAGGCTTGCAACCTATCCTTCTCATACTGTATATGAAGAGGACCTGCTTTTCTCTTGCTCCATAACAAGAAGCATTCTTCTACTAACAAGGGAGTAGACAGCACTGAGTGGATTCAATGGGAGCAACGTCTGTGTGTGTGTGTGTGTGTGTGTGTGCAGTGTGACCTGCACAGAATGGAGCACAGGTTCATAGTAAATGTGTTCTATCATGGTATCCAAATCATATCTGGTTCTAAAAATCACATTTCCTTTGAATAAAAACAAACCTAATAACTGAAAGGAAAGCTACCTAAGAAAGCTATCAGGTAATAGAGTCAAAAAGTTCCATACTAGCTACTAAAGTGGGGTCCTATCCAAGACCCTTAAGAGGAACTGGTGGAAAGGCCTTGCTGTCTGTTACTGGACTCATGACAGTGGTGCTGGAGTAAAGGGGGAGCAACTTGCTGAGCAGGGACTAATGTTTCCCTGGTTCCCTTGCAGTGAACAAAACTTCCCCAGAGACAGATACCCCTGGGGTTGCAAACTCTGAGGCAGGCACCATAGGTGCCACAACCTTCGAAATTCCTCAAGTCCTGCAACAGCAGAGGTACCCACTTTTTAGAGAACATTTCAGCAGCTGAGATTGGGGACATTTCAAGGAGAGCTCTAGTAAAGAATTCCACTCTTGGCCTTGGACACAAGCCAAGAACAATCAAAGAAGAAGAACCAGAATAAGATGAGAAGCATGCTTTCAAAGTCTCTAGATTCTCACCAGATTCTCATAGGCAACCAAGAACCACATCTGCTCTCCATAGCGATCCTTGACCACTTTGGAGCTTCCAGACTCCATGGAGCCTCCAAGCCAAGCAAAGCCACATTCTAAAGAAGTCCTTATGAGGAAAGTACAGCCCTAGTTTCCAGGACTGAGGGACTCTGAAGAAAGGGATTGAGTTTAACCAGGGTGGGCAGATGTGGCAGCCCTCATGGATGACGTTCAACTTCCACAAATATTTCCTTTCTTTGAAAATATTGACCAGTTCAAGCATCCAGTAGCCATCAAAACCCAAGACCCTGGATTTATCAAGATGAATAAAGTTCAGGAGACCTCAGGCATACAAAGAGTTCCTCACATAAAGCAAGGAAGAGCAAACACAAAGCCTCCAGGCCAATCACTAGAGCTCCTAAGGGTAAAATTCAGCCAAAGCCCCCTGAGAGCCTGTTCAGGGAAGAAGAGATCATTTTCAGTGCAGAGGCCAAAGACAGGGAACCCATGACCACAGCTGAGCTGAGGAACAACAAAAACCCCAACAGCAGCACCTAGCAGGACCAGACAAGCTAAGAGATGTGGGCAAGTTAAGGCCAAGGTGATCAGAGAAAACAAAAGCAAGAAAACTTCAGAGAAAAAGCAGTTGAGGCCCATGCTCAAGGAAAAAGAAAAGCCAATCATTCACAACTGGAATCTCAAGAGATGCCAACCTGTATACTAAGAGTCCTCTAAAGTGCCTCACAGCTGCCCAGGGATGCATATGTTGGAGTCTGTTATAGCTTTCCAAACAGTAGGGAGGATGACTGATAAGAGCTCTGGGAACTTTGCATATGGGGCCATGAGAACATCAATCTGCTGTAAAGACCTCAAATCATTGCTAAAATTACAACCACCATAGTGGGCCCCAAGAATCAGGCAAAGAGACCTGAGAGTACTCAAGAAAACTCCAAGAAGGGACACACAAACACCAAAGTAGAGGTTTCATCTGCATCCCTGTGTGAGTTCCCATCACCTTGGAGGGTGAAGCTAACACCTTTGCACTTTCCAAGACCTGTTTCTTGAAGGCTACACTTCACACAGACCCACTGAAGTTTATCATGCCTCAACTGTGGCCACTAGCACAGCTCAGCCCTCCCAATCAGCTGCTGCCAGTAGCCCTCTGATGGGTCCTGGCAAACCTACTCAGCCAGTGCCCTACAATGCCAGCCAAGCAATGTTGGCCTTATCCAACCAGCCTGGGCTTTTTCAGCCTTCAGGGTCTAAGGCTGCACCTCATGAAGCAGCCTCTTCTGCCTCTCTCAGAAAGGAGCCTATTGCCTCTTCTGTGACCAAGCACAGGCCCCTGCCTCTGCAGAAACACCCATTTCTCCTCCAAGACTTCAGCTTCCAGCTTATACCCTGGAGGGAACCCAATGTGCCTGAGCCTGTGGCATCCAGCCCAATCATGGAAAAGCAAAGGCCAGAGTGAGATGCTCTCAAGAGACAGGCTCAGCACAAGCAGGAACTGACTTCCAAGCTCACCTCCTTAGGGAAACTGAAGTTCTTCAGGCAGAGTGAGATAGACAGGGCAGTTGACCAGTACTACAGGTGTACGTGGTGAGAGCCCGCAGCATTGTCCTGTGACTGTGGCTACCGTAGTTATGCAGAGATAAGTAGACACATGCTGATTATGACACACAACTGGAACATTAATATAAGCACGTAAATCATTTATGAAGCAACAGAAGTATAGAAGCAAATGATGGTAAATAAAGCATCCTTTTGATTTCTGAGGTGCTATTCCCTGTGCTTTTCCTTCTTATAGGTGGTGATCAAATGCTGCATTAGAAAGGAATTTAGAGTTGAGTGGGAGAACTTGAGATCACAGAATCAGAACAAAGGCAGGAGAAATAAATAAGAAATACAAAAAAGAGAGATTATACAGGCTTAGAAGTAGGATCAGGAAGCATTAAAAAGCCAAAAGATACAATCTTAGGCCAGGATGAAATAGAACAGTTTAGACAAGTTGCAAGATGGCACATGATGCAAGTGGCTTGCTCAGAGGAAAGGCAAAGTATCTTTGATGCATGATGAAGGAGGTGGAATGAACTTGATTCATAACATATCTCCACCATGTGTGGATGGCCTAAGATTATAGCTGGAGAAGTTACCAGGGGACTGGCCAGGGTTCACACCAATCTGGTGCAGTCAATATGATGCCAGCTGGCCAAGTAAGGATTTAGCAGAAGGCACAGCCAGAACACACCCTGGAATAAAAGTCACCACCTGCACAGCAGCCATGCAGCAGGGCAGCAGAGGAGCATGACTCCGTTTAACTTTCAAACACCTAAAGTAAGTATCACTGCCCCTTTGAGGTGAGGTCCACCCACAGGCTGAGTTTCTGCTTAATGTACAAGCACTGAATCCTCAGATTTGGTCCTGTGGTTTCCAGAAGTCCTCACAGGGTAGAGGAGGATTATTTGGAAAGTACCCAATCTGGGTGTCACAGCACAGTACACAGAGATCCCAGCAGGGTAAGACCAAACTTGGAATAAATATGAAGCTGAGGTGCCAACTAAGGCCTCATCCATTCCATGCACATGTCACTTTCTGGAACTTGGCAATGTAGAAGTTGGGTCACTTAAGAATCTAGTGGGAAAGGTGATTCCCAAACACCGAGGAAGTGCTCAGGCTAATGGCTGGTGTCCCCAGAGGTCCTGGGTCAGCAGAGACTATCAAGCTTGCTCAAGTGAGTGCTAGCAGCATGAGGCCCAGCTGGGAACACAGTCACCACCTCCACAGCAAACGTGCAGTAGATCAGCAGAGGTGCATGGCTGCAACTAACTTTCCAATGCTGGAGGTTAGTATCTTTGCTCCCTTTAGAGGCCAGCACTAGGTCCATCACTAGGATAGGGTCCTGCGGCATGCACAGGCAGCAAGGCCTGTCACGGCTCCCTGACACCATGGAACCTCTACACAGTAAGAGAGTGTATGTTGGTAGACATCTAACCCAGATTTCACAGTACAGCATCCAGAGGTGCAAGGTAGACAACCTTAATCTTTTAAATGAACTGAACACGGGCTGGGGAGATGGCTCAGTGGAATAAACAATTCCATGGCAAGTGAAAGGGTCTGAGTTCAATCCCGGGTTCCAGAAAAAAAATATGAATTGAACATAACCTCAGGGTGACAGTTAGGTCCTTGTTCCTGAGTCTAGTACATGACATCTTCTGGGATCCTTGGTCATCAGAGTGCATGAGAAGAACTGACTCCTGGTGTCTGCTTCCATTTCAAGAAGGAAGTGCTCACAGGAACACCCATAGGCACTTTTAGGACCCAATTACCAGCTGTGGCTCTCTAGAGGCTTGGAGCCTTAGAGGCAGGGACAGAAAATAGCACTAGTGGGTGGGGTGATGAGGATATGCTATGAGTTGGGGACACATGGTGGAGGGTCAAGTAAAAGAATGGGGTGAAGAAATGAAAGGATGAGCACAGAGGCCCTTACCATGGAGCATTAGTGATTTATGTTTTCAAAATAAGTCACTTCCATAGTACTCTCTTTAGAAAACCCACCCCTTGAAAGGACAATCCAGTGCTGGTCAGTCCTCTAATGGCTTGTAGCATTTTCAAGCTACAAGTCTTATGGGGAAACCCTTTTATCCCAATGGCAGTGCCAAGCACTAACTGCTCTGCACCTTGGCTTCGTATGCAGTCACACAACATGGGACCTTACCCCTATGACTTTTTCTGCTCCACGCACTGTGTTCTGGCTTCAACCACATAGCATAGAGCGAGAGTCTTCCACAGTTTCTCATAACTGCATTATGTCTTGTTGCACAGGGGAACACATTTATTTCTGCACTCATCCATTAAGCGGTGGACATTGAGATAGTTTCCTCTAGTGAGTGACATTTTCTGGTAGTTCATCTGTGTCCTGTCACAGCAGCTTAAGCTATTCAGCCCAATCACAATTTAGGAGACAGAAGATGTCAAGAATTTGCCTGGGTTAAGAACTATCTGATCAGGACCTGTGCCTTAAGCTTCTGCTTTTGGGCTTCCACAATCATAGATTTGCATGACAGAAAAATCACCAAGGTACTACAGGGCATTCAATGACAGTGCCTGCTTCACTCTCCCCAATTTCCCAGCTACCTTTTTTCCTGCTCTCTCAGATTCAGCTACATTGGCCCCTTGGTTGATCCTTCCAGAGAAATCATGGGCTTATATCCTATGTGTACCTTCACACCTGATGGAGTACTCTGCTCATTTCTTTTAAATGTCATTTTCTTTACTGGTGTGTTAAATCCCAATGTGCATTTACATTAGATTTTTCAGAATTTTGCAGGCCTTGGTGACTTTCTTATTTCCACTTTCTCTGGATTCCTTTCCATCAACTTTAAAGATGTCTTGGATCACTGAAAGTTGACCACATGGAAAAAATATTCTACCTGTAGGTTTTCTCACCCAAACCTAGCACTGTGCACTATTTAGGAAGTGTACCATGACTCACTTTATCAGTCACAGCAGAAGGCAGTGAGAAGAACAATGAGCTTGGGCTGGCTGCAGGAGCCCCTTCCTTAGGGTGGGATACACAGGATCATTCACCTTAAGGCCTGCTTCATACACTCTTCATGAATTGGCTGGAACACTATTAAGCAAGGTTAGTTTGTGATGCTTAGAAAAGAATGACCATCAACAGAAAAATTCCAATCTGTCTTCCAAGGTTGATGTTCCTGAAAATATGAAGGATTGTTTGTGGAGAAAAACATATTCAGATTTTTTTCTTCAGGGCAAAGAATTAGTGGTATTTTCTGGACTACGTTGTTTCAAGAAAAATACTGAATCATCTTTTGGGTGGATATACTTCATGAGGCCAGATTGTTTACCTCTTCATGGAAAATAAGAAAACTTCATTCCTATCTCTTGCCCTGCCTTCTCACCCTCCTATCATCATCCTGCAGTGACTTTCCTCCTTTCAAAATACCCTTCTGTCCATGTTGCCTGGCCTAAACTCTGTGCCAGCTGTCTGCATGCTGAGGAGGTGGCTATAGTAACCGTCACACTGGATTTATTTGCTTAAGAAGAGACAAGTATCCTTAATGCCTATCAGTGTGCAAGAGTCAGATGAGCTGCTATTTTGACCAAGAAGCCATAGGCAGCAAATAATGGGTGTAAGAATTGTCATGAAGGTGCACAAGAGGGGATGTTTTCAGTGAGCCTCTGTTCTACCTCTGTGGTGATTGGTGCTCACGATCAGAGTTTGGCTGGGACAGAATCAACGCACTAATGGGAATGGGATCCATCCATGGAGCTAAGGAGAAGGAGATGGTGGCAAGGGGGTAAAAAGGAAAAAAACAGTGTTGTATCTATTTTCCAAGTCCACATTAGGATCTGTCATATATTGTAAGGTTATACTAATAAATAAATAATGAATGAATGAAAAAGGAGATGGCTTAGACAACTGACGGGCAAATAATCTCTGAATATAAGAGTAAATAATCTAGGCTTACCCAAGAAACATGCCCCATATTAAAGGGAGTGGGAGTCCCAAAGGTCTACCTGGTGAGGTCAAGCCCAGCTCAAGGAACAGGGAATGAGAAGAGCCTTGGATAGCATCATTCTCTGCAAGCTGCACTGAGAAGGCTCCACCCTCCTTCCCAACAAGGTTGCACAAAGTGCCCTCAAGTTCCTCTCTTTGGCCTTTGAAAGTTGCATTACATGGACCTTAGTGACTCAGAAGATCTGTCATTGCTCTAGAGTTCCTTTCCTCTTCCATGGGATTTTAGCTATATGATATGTGTAGTACCTAGTTATAGGTAGAATTTTGCTGCTGTCTTGTGAAATATCATACACACAACATAAAAAAGCTTACTACAGACAACAGAAAAACACTTGGAGGCGATCCCCACAGTACAAGAATGCAGAAGCAAGCAGGCTGTTGATGTCCACCTCATGGGACATCATCATGCAGAGCTCGCTCAATCTATTCAGTACGTTCTGAGGCTCCAATAGTCTCACCACCACATCTCATCTTCTGGTTGGGAATCCGTTCTCCCTATTGTCTACTTTGGATTTTTCAACTGCCTGATTTGTGTTGCTATCAAACTACCAAACCTACCGCAACCTGACCTTAGGGTTTCCTTGGAGCTGTCTGAATGGAAGCCTCAATTGTCACCTGTGGATAGTGATCAATGCTCTACCCATCAAATACACATTCTCTCTGGATTTAGCTATCCGCATGTACTCCAGGATCCTCTGCATCCTTTAAGTCTTCAATCACCGTTACCTCTCTCTGACCATGTCAGCTAAGGAGAGATAAATTCAGATGCTTTTGGCATCACATCCTCCCTTCCCTACTAAACCAATTTCCTAGTGGAGACCAAATACTTTAGAAGATGGGAGGAAGGTCTTCAACTGGAAATCTGGACACATACTTTCAGTCATGGCTTGAACCTTGAGCAGAGATAGGACCTTGCAGAAATAGTTTTCTCTCCACAGAACTGTTTCTTCACCAGCCCCTTGAGGTTTACCAATCACCCATTCTCTCTGTCCCTTCTTTCTAACACTAACTATTAAGGACCATGGAAACAGATAATATAATAGATGTCTTAAATGTACATTTGTTTCAACAGAAAGTGAGAAAAATAAAACTTAGGTGAGGGTAGAAAGCAGCAACTCTGCTAAAATGTTTTGTTATCCACAGTGTCTCTGCACTAGATTTCCACTTCCACTTTCAAAATGGACTATTCCCATATTGGAGCATTTTCTAACAGAACTGGATGAAAACACACATGGGGATGCCAGGACCAAGGTCTAAACTGTACCCAGGCAGGTGCTCAGGAAAAAGGACAACTGTGAGAATTTCCATGAAGCCCATGCCAAAAGAAACTGCCTGGGTCAGTGAGACAGAAAAGATACAAAACAAGGGGCAGAAAAATAATAAAATGAGATGCAGAGCATGGATTTATTGTCCAGAAAAGAAACCCACAGTTTGAGATGGAATTTTGAAAGATTTCAGGGCTGACAAGATAGTTCAGCAGACTAAGCACCTGCTCAGGCAAGCTCAGCAACAAGGGTTCATCCCCAGCACTACATACCTTGCTGACCACACCTCCAGACACGCTGAGCTGGCCACCCAGTCCAGGCCTGCTGGTGCACTCCTGTAATTCTAATTCTAGGGAGGCTAAATGAAAGAGGATCATAATGAGTCCAAGCTGAAGAATGAGACTTTGTACCAAATACTTTAAAAAAATAATAATAATAAATTTAAAATAAATAAATAAATAAATAAATAAATGAGAAAGATTTCAAAAGACCAGAGAAAAAACACACAATGAAATAATCAGATATAGGCAGAAAGGTGCTTTTGGCAAATGCTGCTTTTAACAACGTAAGAAGGAAGCTAAGGCTGGAATGAGGTTTCCTTCGGAGAAAGGGCCTTCATTGTCACTCTGTGATGGTTGGTTGGTTTTTACTGCTTCCAAAACAAATGCCTTTTGATAGTTTCTGAATGAGAACATTTTAGAAGTATGGACTATTTCACACATGATTCACACACTAAAATGTTGTAAAACAGAGGACCCTGGAAAGTTTACAGCATTCTATCTCAGATTGATAAATAAAGTGTGTAAAATAATGCATTTCACTGCTGTGCATCAGAGCCACAGCTTCTGAGCACTCAGTAAGTTTCAAGTGAAAGTTGTTAGTCACTTCCATGACTCTTTTCTTCCAGTTCATATTTGGTACCAACATCTTTGTTAATGTACACACTCATGAACCCTTCTGACATATGAGAGTCAAAAGAAATACATGCCCATGTATAAAAAGAAAACGTTCATCCCCACATCTCTCATTATACATGTATGTAAAACAATTTACAAGCTGATGTGAGATTTCCCACATTTAAAATAATTTTAGCACCTGTAGTTCCAGTTACATGATGAGCTGTTATAGGTTGATTTTAAGTTGAAGATCAGCTTGGGAAAATGACTGAGACTCTACCTAAACATAAGAAAAGAAAATGAAAGCACTGGGTATGTAGGTCAGTGACATGATGCCAGTGGTGCTAATAGCTAGTACTACAAACAATTTATTTTTTTAAATGAGAAAAAAAGAAATGCCATCTATAATAGTAAAAAATTTAACATACATGAACACTAAAACAATCCCAAATCAACCAACCAATAAGAACAACAACAACAGAAAATCCATAATACTGTTTTCATTGTATTCTAGCAGTGTGGATTTCTAGGGTTTAGAAGCAGCACACATTCCTGATTGTTGAAGGTGACTATTTAGTAGGCTGAAAGGAGAAATGAAAACTTCCATGATCCTGTTCAGGTTTTTGCTCACTGCTTCTCATGTGACAATAACAAATGCAGTGTCTGTCATATGAGATTAAAATGCATCCCGTATTGGATGAAATTCAAGATAAAGGTGAATGAGTCAATAATGGAATTCCTCTACACTTGGCTTACACTTCTTGTTGTACAGGTTGGTTTTTTGAAACTTAGTTTTTGCTTGTTTCTTTTTGAGATAAAGTCTCAAAATTATCCAATCTGACCCCTTGATTCTTTCTTTTTTTTAATCTTTCATTTATTTATTTACTGGGTACAGGGTCTCACTACACAGCTTGGACTCTTAGTGATCCTCCTGTCTCAGCCTCCCCAGCACTGGAATTATAGGCAAGTGCCACCATGTCCAGTTTCAGTGGTGGGCACAGGGAACCTAGGGTTGCCAGGCT
Source organism: Ctenomys sociabilis (assembly GCA_004027165.1). Taxonomy (NCBI): domain Eukaryota; kingdom Metazoa; phylum Chordata; class Mammalia; order Rodentia; family Ctenomyidae; genus Ctenomys; species Ctenomys sociabilis. Next base: position 34,014 of record PVKA01011438.1, read on the forward strand.
GGTGTGGCATGTGGTAGTGGGGATCAAACCTGGCTCCTAGGCAGAGGAGATAGCTCAGTAGAATAAGCACTTCCCTGGCAAACGCAAGGGCCTGAGTTCACTCCTCAGTTCCACCAAAAATAAAATATTAAAATAAAATAAAAATAAAATAAAATACCTGGGTCCTTGTGCTTTCTAGAAGATGCTTAGATCACTGAGCTATCTCCCCAGCCCCTGACCCCTCAATTCCGAGCTAAAGCAATCCTCCTGCTTTGGCCTTCTGAGTGCTAGAAATACATACATACACTGTTATCCACCTTCAATGCAAAGTTTAATTGCAATACATAAACTATGCTATCAACATGTTCACATTTATTGCTGCTTCCAGTACACACTTCTCACTGAAATCATTTCTCTTAATACATGCACTTGAGAGAACTGCACTCAAAAATCACCATCCAGTGTGGCCTCTTTTTGTTTATTATGTGAGTAAATCATGTCCACTTTCCTCATGTTGCACATATAATAGCATTTTCTTCAAATAATTCTTAAGCTTTATTTCTTGCTAACTACTACTAAATGAACAATGCTTTGTTGCTTTGCCTCCATTTTTGTTAATGTCCACACATCCCTTTTTATGCTGTATGCTCTGTTATATTCTTTCTACATTTCCAGCTCCTCCTCCATCTCCATCTATGCAAATTCCATATAATATGTCCCTTTCACTCATGAGTCAATTGTTTCTGTGATTATTATGATGACCATTTTATAGATGAATCCAGTTCCATGGATAACCCACTACTATTATGGACTGTTGGACTATATGGAATTATTTCGCTGAATTCGCACACCTACAATATTTGAATGGCAGTGGAACACCCATCTCTGACAAAAATGAACAAAAAAAGGGGGATATAAATGAAAGTCCACTTTGTAGTTAAATATATATATTGTGCATACAAAATAGGATAGATACACAGCTACTTTCTCTTAGTTTAAGAAGAAGAAAAATCTATACTAATAGTTAAGAATGATGTTTTTTTGGCTGGCTCAGTCTGCCTTCAGGGCAGGTCTGGTAAGGAGGTGGAGGTGGGATTTGAACCACATTATCCTACACCTGACTGCATTTGCATGAGCAGATGCTTAATCAACTGAGCTTACCAGTGGGCACCCATAATAGTGTTTAGACAAGATATCATGTCTTCATCTTGTGCTCTGACTAAGTACTATGAAGACAACAATATGCTATGTATTAATTATTGTAACTGTCCTACTAACCTGCTTTGAAATTGTCTCATTGCTATTTCTTTCTCAATAAAATTAATAAAAAAAAATGTAGAGAATGTTTTTTGCTTCCCAAAAGCAGCCCTTGTAAAATTAACCCTGAAGTAGCAATGGTGATTTAGAATCAGAAACCAGGCTTGAAAATGGGAGAGAGTAGCCCTTGCGATTTACCAGTCATTGGGGGTGATAAGTGATGTCTTATGGAAAGTGAGGGTCTTGCACAAGCAATGTGAGACACAGAACATGACAGTGCCAAGAACCATATTCTTTTCTAGCAAGTGTGCAAGGAAAATGTCTGGGTGAAAAATCTCTTTCTTCCTGGTTATTGAAGTCAACACCCAAAACCTGAAAAGTGAGTCATATTTTGTAACCTGGTCCCCATACTAAATCATGGGAGAACTTAAACATGTTAATAAGACCTCACTAATCTGTTTCCTCACTCTTAAACTGGTGAGGTGATAAATTTTCTAAGGACCTCCTAGGCATGAACAGCTTCAAATCTATGAGTCATGATTATGGACCATGGAAATGCAGACTTAAGGGCATTACAGAGCAGGAAGAAGGTGACTTCAGGTATAGGCAGAACAGATGAACAGGACCTTTTGGGTCTTTGGTGACACAATGGAGAACAGCAGCTCATGGGAGGAATTTCAAACTTATCAAGCACCAAAGGATGACTGAAAATATCTGATTGCTGCTGGCATCTTACAGCATATTGGTACCAGACTTTCTGATTGTAAGGACTTTGGGATAGTGTTGGTATTCAAATATAGTGAGAATTTGACAATTTCACCCCAAGTTTTCATGGCCCTCTTGCTCCCTACAGAAAATGTCCAAATCCCATCATCCCTTGGAACTTCCAGTCCTCATTGCTATTGTGAACAAAGATCTTTCATTTTACTCTTTGTACATTTCCTGAGCATCTTCTCTCACTACACAAATCAAATGTAATATATCCCTTTCACACATGGGTGAACTGTCACTTTGTTTACCTTGATGACCACTTTGTAGATGAGTAATGTTCAGGTCAGGAAATTTAGAGAGTATTTTTTTTTCTCTCTCCAAAGGTACTTCTAGAGGAACTAATACTTAAGTAGTCGTGTTCATTTTGGTGCTCTTGGGAAGGAGTGAAATGACTTTGACTAAGTAGGAAAAAAATAATACTTAGGTTTGAAGGGAAGCAAAATGATCTTCCAATTCTTTTTATGTATTTAGTACAGGGTCTCAAGACACAGTTTGTACCCATAGTCATCCTCATGATTTCAGCCTCCTGAGCACTGGAATTGCAGGTGTGTGCACCATGACCAGTCTTAGTCTTTCAAATTTAACAGTCACCCTGAGTTATTAGTGACCCTTGGGGCATGGTGGTGCACACCCATAATCCCAGAAGTTGGGAGGTTGAAGTAGGGGGTTGGCCTTGAGTTTGAGGATGTCCCAAGCTACATAATAAATTGTTCTCAGGCATCTCAACTTCAAACCAAGAATGATCAAATGAAATTAAGAAGGCCACTTATAGTGAGGCTAGCATGGACTACATAGTGAGATCCTATCTCCAAATGTCAAAAGACAGTTACTGTTAGAAGACAGTGAGGATCTCATACAAGCAAAAGGAGACAAAGTGCTCACTATTATTCCAGTGTGTGGGCTCTAATGTTTAGTTAAGCATTTCTTTTGCCCTCATCCTCTGACTCCTTCCAGCCAGTCATGAGCAGTGTACACCTTTACCAACAAAGAAGGGCAAACAAGATTTCAGCATTTACACCAAAGCCAGATGTCAATTTTGCCTCTCTCCTTTACAAGTAGTTGGTAGTGAAATCACTTGGGAAGATCTGACAATGCATCTCTGTTACTCAAGGTCTTCAGAGTGACAGCCATCAACTAAAGCAGATCTCATGTCTCTATAGTCATCCTAAGTATATTCATTTTGGGGAACATCATCATATACTTTAAGTCAGGAACATAGCATAACCATTGCCTACAACAAAGAAGCTACGTGTGTGTGGCTACAGCTAAGATGCAATGGGCCTCTGCTAGCTGCAGAGTTTGGTCTCTGCTTGCACCCCCGTGGTTGTGTGTTATATTCAGGGAGCAGAGTGTGTGCCTCTCAATCAGAAATAACAATGATTCTCAAGGAAGTTTGTTCCAAGCTCTGGTTCAGTTCTGCTACTTCTTTGCTAATTTTTTGTCTGCTTGACCTATCTTTTTGGGGTAAGAGGGTGTTAAGGTCTCCTGTTAAGATTGTGGTATTAAATATTAGACTTTTCATGTCCACTGGGATTTGTCTTATATAGTTTGGTGCTCCTGTGTTTGGTGCTTACATATTTATGAGTTTTACCTCTTCCTCTTGAATTTTTCCCAAAACCATTATAAGTGGCCTTCTTAATTTTGTTTGATCATTCTTCGTTTGAAGTTGAGACTGTCTGAGAACAAGAATACTACCCCTGTTTTTTTCTGAGGTGCAGGGCCATGTAATACTGTTTTCCATCCTTTGACTTTCAGCCTATGAATTTCATTATGGGGCCACAGAAGAAAGTGATCTATGATGGAGAGTGTGCCTAAGGAAGGTCACATAGAGAGAAAACATTCTCTCAGGCTTTCACAGAGAGCAAATTGGTCAGGTAATGGCCGTGACTCATCTACCTGGATGACACTGACAAAGAATCTACAAAGTGTAGCACAGGATTATAGGATAAATCATGAGGGGATTTGACTGACCTTGGCATATACGAAAGTTACATTTCTTATTACATAGATTTTGCCTTATCTTGGTCTTAACTATAAAGCAGAAAAGTATAAAAGCAAAGTCTAAAAAGTAAGGCCATATTAATATGCTGAGCTGTAAAACGCTCAAGTCAACAACTTCTGACATTGCCAGTCCTACAGATAACTCATTATTATTATGAGCTACTGGACTATATTGGAATATTTTGCTGAATTCACATACCTACGGTATTTAAATGCAATGAAATACCCATCTCTGATGGAACTAAACAAAAAAGGGGGATACAAAAGAAGGACCATTTTGTATCTGTATATACAAAATAGTTAAAATAGATATACATCTACTTTCTCTTAATTCAATGAGAAGACAGATTTATAGTAATAGTGTTTGTGGACAAGATATCATGTCTGCATCTTGTACTATGAATAACCACTATGAAGACAACAATATGCAATGTATCAATTATTGAAACTGTCCTATTAATGAGTTTGAAACTGTCTCATTGCTATTTGTTTCTCAATAAAATTAATTTTAAAAATAAAGGAAAAGCAAGTTTGGCACACAAATATCATAATCTAAGCCTTCACTTCTTCTACCAACTACTATTTCCATTTCGTTTATATCTGTTCAAGTCAGCATAAAAATGAGATAATAGAGTGGGTACTGAAAACAAAAAGTGAAAAATATCAGGTTATAATTCAGAAGCAGGCTAGAATCTTCTGATTTACAGCAGTGAGAACACAGAAAAATTACATTTCTGAGACTTCACCCACCAATTTTCTTAGTTCGCTGCACTGTATACTTCATAAGTAAAAAACATAAATTATAATAATTGCCATCTCCCTGCACTGGAGAGACCTCCAGGAACCCACTGAGGCAGGGTACATCTTTCAGACATACCACTGTCTAAGTAATTCTCTTTCCTCATCTGTTGCTGTGGTGCAGGTTTGGAAGACATATTTATGGTGGTGGGCAACATTTAAGTACCAAGGAGAACTCAAGTTGGCCCATAGAGCTCAGGTAAGCTCTGATCTTAGAACCCAGTGTGCAGGCGTGTGCTTGTGCTGGTGCCAGTCCAACCTTTTAAGAACTTAGGAGGGCCCGGAGTAGCTTGTGGGACTCTAGAGAGCTGTAATATGTGGGCCCAGTGCACACAAGAACAGAGCTATCCTAGCGCTATTTAAGAACTTTGGAGCACTCTAAGCAACCACTGGACTCTGGCAAGCTCTTACCTTAGATGTCAGCATTCAGGTTTAGAACTTGTGCTGGCACTGGTCCAACCTCTTAAGAACTTAAGAGGATCCTTGGTGGCTCATGGGATCCTGGAGAGTCTGGCCAACACCTACAACCTACACTGAAGCTTCGTTGAATATTGGAGAGTCACCTTCAATAACACTGAGACTCTTGATGAGTCCTGCTGTGCTCCTTACTGTAGTAGAAATTTTACTGACACATGCCTCACCACTCTCCCACCACTGCTAAGTATGGAAGATTACTTGGAGCTTCAAAAAATGCTAAAATACAGAAGCAAAAGCCAATCTTAATCTTTTAGCAAACTCAGAACAAACCCAAGAGATGAAGACCTACAAGAATTTGGAAATCACACACCTGAAATGATAGTAGCTGAGGTTAAGAAACAAGTCCATCAGGTTATAGAAGAAATAAAATCAGAAATAATATCTTAGATCTGAAAGGAAATGGCAACAATCATGAAAGAATAGTTCAGAGCAGCTAAAAAAGACAGACAAAAACAGAGGAGAATAAAAAAATGATACAAATACTAAATGAGCAATACAGGATAGAATTAGAATGCATAAAACAGATTAAAACACATATCCAGGAAATTACGAACTTCATTGAAGCTGAAAAAACTGCTTGCATGAAACTAAAAATAAACTTTAAGACCTGGAAGACAGCAGTGCAGGTAATGAATGTGAAAGGAAAGATCTCTTAAAAATAATGAGAAACCAGGAAATAATTCAGCAGCTATAAGATGACACAAAAAATATTAGAATAATAGGTGCAAGTGAAGCAGCAGAGACAGCACAAATGACATGGTAAGACTATTTGCAGAAGAAGTATCAGAAAATTTTCCAAACATGGAAAAGAACCACAGGTACAGCAAGGCATACAGAGCTCAAAACAGCCATAATCAAAATGTCTATACCCAGACACATAAAAATCAAGATATCAGAAACTGAACAAAAGAATAGAACTTTAAAAGCTGTTAGATGAGGTGTTTGAACTGGGAATTGGACTCAGGCCCTTGCACTTGCCAGGGAAGCGCTTATTTCACTGAGCCATCATCCCAGCCCCGAAAGCCATTAGAGAGAAGAAACACATCACCTAAAATGGAAAACCCATCAGAATCATGGCAAATTTTTAAACACAAACCATCAAATCAAGAAGAGCTTGGAAAAAGCAAATGCAAAGAAAAAAATCAGAAACAAAGAAAGAAACAGGGCAACATACAACAGTACATATGTTACAGATTGTCAAACCAAGAATAGCTGATTGAAAATGGTCAACATGTTATCACAGCTGGGCATGGTGGCGCATGCCTGTAATCCCAGCACTTGGGAGGCTGAGGCAGGAGGATTGTTGTGAGTTCGAGACCAGCCTGAGCTACAAAGTGAGCTTAAGGCCAGCCTGAACTGCATAGTGAGACCCTGTCTCAAAAAGACAAAAAAAAAAAAAAAAAAAAAAAAAAAAAGAAATCATATTATCTATTTTATCATCAGATCAGTTGCTCAGATTAACACATTATAGTTACATAAGATTGGACGTATGGTTGCATATTACCACTTGCTCCGAAGAAACATTAAATCTTTGTTCTTGTCTCTTTTATCTTTTTATAAAAATCTTTTAAAAAGAGTATACTAATAATTAATATGATATTAGAAACAGTATACACTGAGAAGACCAACATGTCAGGTATTCAAACATGGTTTCTGTATTACACATTGCTGTCCTCCATGTAGTTGCTGAGAATTGGAGATATCAGCATACAGACTTCATCAAGATGAAAAGTATACATATTAAATGCTGTTTTCAAATGGAAAATTAATTAAAGATCTTGGAGTGAATTCCAGCATTTTAGATCCTGAAAGAAACTAACTTCCAACCCAGATAGATGCACCCTGCAAAATTATCCATCAAATTCAGTGGTGAAATCAGTTCCATCCATTACAAAGATCAATTGAAGAATTTCATGACCATCAAACCAACCCTACAAAGACTACTGACAGATATTCTAGAAAGATGGAGAAATGATCACAGCTTCAAGAACAACAGAAAAATACTACCAAACAGAGCAAGTGATTAAAAACAGGGAAAATGTATGGAACATACAGCAGGAAAATAACATGACAAAGATAAGCAAATAAATTTAAGTTGCAATCATCCATGTAAATGATATCAGTTCACCAATTCAATAAATAGACTGGCAGAGTGGATTAAGAAACAAATACCAACAATATGCTTTACACAAGAAACACATTTAACTTAAAAGGAAATTCACAGACTAAAAGTCAAAGGATGGGAAATAATTCTCCATTCCACAGAAAATCAGAGAAAATTAGGGGTAGCTATCCTGGTTGGTGACAAAGTTAACTTCAAAGCAAAAGTCATCCAAAAAGATCAAGAAGGACATTATGTACATGTTAAGGGAAAGCTGCAAGAGGAAGAGATAACAGTTTTAATATATGCACCCAATGGAGGAGCACCACCCACATAAGACAAATTTTAAGACACAAGAAAAATGAAATGAGCATTAATACAGTTGTAATGGGAGACTTTAACACACCACTGTCACAAGAGATAGATCAACTATGCAAAAAATTAGCAAAGAAATAACAGAATTAAACCATATTTGTGAAGAAGTTGACTTGGTAGACCATTATAAAGTGTTTCACCCAGGAACACCAGAATACACTCAGCTGCACATGGAATATGTTACAAAATAGACCATATGCTAACACACACAACATTCTTGAGTAAAGACAAAAGAACTGAGATTATCCCAGGCATACAGTCTAACCACAGTGCAATAAAACTAAATTATAGATGAAAGTAACTACAAAAACAGCATAAACACATGGAAATTCAGTAACAACCTCCTAAACAACCAGCAGGTCACAGATGAAATTAAAGAAGAAATTAAAAAATATTTACAACCAAATGAAAATGCAGATATGACTTACTGAACCTTGTGGGATACAATGAAATCTGTCATAAGAGGAAAATTTATAACAACATATTCGCACATTAGGAAAACAGAACAAGCCCAACTAAATGATCTTTGCTGCATCTCAGCCTTCTAGAAAAAGAAGAGCAAGTTAAACCCAAATACCAAAAAAGACAGGGAATTATGAACATCAGAGCAGAAATTAATGCAATGGAAATAAAGAAAATAATACAAAGAATAAAGGAATTACAGAGATGGCTCCTTCAAAGAATAAATAAAATTGATAAACTCCTAGTTAACCTAATCAAAATAATGACAGCAGAAAACCAAATTTATGCAAGAAGAAATGCAAAGAGTGAAATCACTACAGACCCTAGAGAAATTCAGAGGATCATCAATACCTACTTTCAAAATCTTCACTTTCACAATATTAAAAACAGAGGGAATGAATAGTTTCCTAGATATATATGAAGTGCCAAAGCTGAGTAAAGAAGATATACAAACTCTGAATAACCTAATAATACAAAATGAAATTGAAAATGTAATAAAAACATTGCAACAAAGAAAATCCCAGGTCCCAATAGATTCATATCAGAATTCTACAAAAAATTTAGAGATGGTTTAATGACTACTTTTCTTATACTCTTCAATGGAATTGAAAGGGAAGCAATCCTCCCAAACTCATTCTTGGAGGCAAGTATTACTCTGATTGCAAAACCAGAAAAAAATACAACTAACAAAGAGAACTTGAGGCCAATCTCTCTAATGAAAATAAATCCAAAAATCCTCAATGAGAGACTGGAAAGTAATGCAGTAAACTGTCAAGAAGATTCTGACCAATGGGACTCATTCCAATGATTCTGGGGTGGCTCAACATATGTAAATATATCAATGTCACACAACATATCAGGCAAAGACAAAAATACCATGATCTTCTCAATACATAAAAAGCTTTTGACAAAGTTCAACACTGATTAATGATAAAAATCTTACAGAAAATCAGAATAGAGGGTCTTTACCTCAGGCTGATAAAAGCTATCTATGGCAAGCAAATAGCAAACAGCATACTAAATGAACAAAAACTGAAAACATTCACTCTAAAATTAGGAGCAATATAAGGATTTCCACTCCCTTCACTCCTAGGCAATATAGTTCTGGAAACATTAGCCATATTAATTAATAAAAGAGAAAAGAAATAAGGATTGGAAAAGAAGAGGTGAAACTATCATTATTTGCACAAGACATTATTTTCATACTCTCTATTGAGAACCTCAAAAACTTCACAGAGTCTTAATAGATTTAATCACAAAATTCAGCAGCACAACAGGATTCAAAGTCAATACCCCAAATCAGTTGCATTTTTGTACACAAATAATGAATGCACTGAGACAGAAATTAAGGAACCACACCTTTCGTTTGGTTTCATGATAACATCAAAAAAAAATGAAACACATAGGGATCAATCTCACAAAACAAGTAAAAGATCTATACAGTGAAAATTACGATACTCTGAGAAAAGAGATTGAAGAGGATTTGACAAAATAGAAAGATATTCCATGCTCCTGGTTAGGAAGAATCACCATCGTGAAAATGGCCTTACTCCCAAAATTGTCATAGAGATTCAATGAAATTCAATTAAAATATCTTGAGTATACATTGAACAGCTAGAGAAAAACTTCTCTCAGATTCATTTGGAACCAGAAGAGACCCAGAACATCAAAAGTAATCCTGTGAAGCAAAGGAAAAGCAGGAGGAATCACAATGCCTGACCTGAAATTATACTATAAAGCTACTATAATTAAACAAGCTTGGTACTGGCATAGACAGACCTGAGTATCAGTGGAACAGATTAGAAGATGTAGACACGACTGCAAACACACTTAGCGACCTTATCTTTGACAAAGGGGCCAAACATATTCATTGGAAGAAAGAGCTTCTTTAATAAATACTGTATATCCTGGCTTTCCACATGCTGAAGGCTAAAATTAGACTCATTTATTATACTATAAAGCCACTATAATTAAATAAGCATGGTACTGGCATAGAAAGACCTGAATATCAGTGTAACAGATTAGAAGATGAATGCTAATAGTGAATGCTATTAGCATTCATTCAACCACAGTCAAAATATTTAAATGTTAAAACAGAAACAGTCAGTCTTCTGGAGGAAATTGTAGGTAGAAATCTTAAAGACATAGGGGTAGGTAGAGAGTTCATGAATAAATGCCAAACTGCAAAGAATCAATAACTGGGATCTCTCAACTTGTGGAAAACTTTCTTCACTTCAAAGTAAAACTCAGAGTAAAAAGAAAATGAAAAGGGGCCTGGGGAGATGGCTCAGTGCTTCCCTGGCAAACACAAGGGCCTGAGTTCAATCCCCAGCCTCTAAAAAAAAATAATAATAATAATAATAGTTAACTTTCTCTCTGATAAAGGCCTTCTATCTATAACATACAAAGAATTAAAAAGAACCAGGCTCCCCAAATTCAAAGACTCAATAAACAAAAGGGCAGCTGTGTGCTGAATATATAGTTTTCAGGTGAAGAAATAAAAATGGCAAGTAAAGATAAAAAAGTTAAACACCATTTGTCATCTGAAAAATTCAGATTAAAAGAATACTGCAGTACCATTTCACCCCAGAAAGAATGGATAACCTCAAGAAGTCAGCCAATAACAAATGCTAGAGGAGCTATGGAAAGAAAGCCACCCTTCTCCACTGTCGTTGTGAGTGCAGATTTGTACAACCACTATAGAAACCAGTGAAGAGATCCCTTATCTAGGGGATTCTACTCAAGACAGAGATTCCATCCCTAGGTATTTTTTCAGTAGAACTTAATACATCATACCACATCAATATATGTGTACTGACGTTTATAGCAGTGCACTTTGTCATAGATAAATCTTGGAAACAACACAAATGCCAGTTACCTTAGAAATGGGTAAAGAAAATATGGTAGATGGATAAATTGATAAATGGATGCAACTAAGAACACACTTATAACTGCTTGTTCAAATATCATGTTGTACCCTTAGTGTGAGAACCTGAAAGAGAAAATGGAATCCAAAGGGTACAATAGGTACATGGAAAAGGGAATAAAACTGTTTAAAAGGAGAGTTACTGAATTGAGGAGAAGGACAGGAGAGGGAGTAGGGAAAAGAGATATAACTATTTATGTAAACAAGAGGTTTTGGGCACCAGTACTGTGAATTTCTGCTGGCCTATGGAAAGGAGCAGATGATATTTTTTTAAACTTATTTTGAAGAAAGTACAGTAATACTTGATATGACTTTAGAAATGGAAAACATTTAGGAGATCAAGATGACAAATATTCAAGCATGATTTTTGTATTACTCATTGCAGTCCTTGATATAGTTGCTTAGATAGCAGATATCAACATTGTTAGTCAAGGTGAAAATTATACACATTAAAGGTGATTTTCAAAAACCTGATATAAATCTTTAGTACAATCACCTCAGCCATCCTATATATATACTTGCATGGTTTCCCCTGCCATTTTTCCCATCTTTTTTCATCTTTGTTTTTCAATCCTTAAATTCTGTTTTTTTGTTTTACTATATCTGTTACAATTTTCAGGTTTTATGTATTCTTTCAGATTCTTACATTAGGGAGACTATATAATATTTTGAAATGTGTGTCTGATTTATTTCACTAATGAATATAGCTTCTAGTTGAATCCACTTACCTATGAAAGCTTCAAGTTGGCTTTCTTTTTTAAAAAGTAATTTTATTGAAAAACAAATAGGAAGGAGACAATTTCAAAACTGATGAGTATGACAGTTTCTATAATAAATATATTGCATATTGTTGTGTTCTTAATGGTTATTCAAAGTACAAGATAGTCCACAAACGCTATTAGTACAAATCTTTCTATTCATTGAATTAAGAGAAAGTAGCTGTGTATCTATTCTAACAATTTTGAATATACAGATACAAAATGGTCTTTCATTTCTATTCACTTTTTTGTTTAGTTTTGTCAGAGATGGGTATTCCATTATCATTTAAATATTGTAGGAGCATGAATTCAGCAAAATATTCTGATAGAGTCCAATAGTCCATAACAGGAGTGGGTTTTCTGTAGGACTGGCAATGTCAGAAATTGTTGACTTGAGCCTTTTACAGCTCAGCCTATTAATATGGCTTTACTTTTTATGCTTTGTTTTTATACTTCTCTGCTGGATGGTTAAGCCCAAGATAAAGCAAGAACTATATAAGAAGAAATGTAACTTTTGTATCTGACAAGGTCAGTCAAATCCTGTACCACAGTTTGTAGATCCTTTGTCAGTGTAAGCCATGTGGATGAGTCATGGCCATTGATTGTCCAATTTTCTCTCTGTGAAAGCCTGAGAGAATGTTCTCTATCCATGTGACTCTCCTTAGGCACACTCTACATCATCTATCACTTTTCTCTGTGGTCCCATAATCTCCTTGATCAGAAAATTTGTAACACAGCTGAGTTACATGATGTTACAGTACAGGTTCTCCTATGTCCTGAGTCTTCACTGACCTTGAAAGGCTCAGGGCAAAATGTTAGCTGTTGCTTCAGCCCTTCTGTTTTCTCTAATTTTTGGTGAGAAGCTTAAGTTGTTAACCCTCCAAAAGAGAAGTTTATTATTGTTACCCTACAACTTAGGCAGTTGAGCATAACCTCACTATCTGTCTGAATATAAAACATCTTAGACATAAAATGTAGTAGGTATTTTCCATCAAAGTATTGATGTGTTAAATTTTAAGTCCCTACAGAATATGAAGAAAATTTTTTAAAAAAATAGAAATAAACAATTACATATTTTTATACAGAAATTTAGAAATCTAACCATATACTGCATTAAAGCACGACAGTCCTAGTACATTTTTTCTTGTCTCTTGTTTTCATTTATTACCCTTTTTCTAAACAGACATTTACTTGAGGGACAGTATGGTAGTAACTGGTATGACATGACAGTTTGTCTTTCTTTATACCTGAGTAATACTCCATTGTATAAATATACCACATCTTTTTCATCCATTCCTGAGGTGATGGACATTTTGGTTGCTTCCAAGATTTGACTATGAAAAATTGTGCTTCTATAAACATGGGTGCACATATATCACTATGGTATGATATATTCAGTTCATTGGGGAAAATATCCAGAAGAGAAATAGTTGCATTGAATGGGATTTGCAGTCCTCACTTTTTTAGAAGTCTCCACATTAACTTTCATAGTTGTTGTACCATTCTACATACCCACCAGCAGTGGAGAAGGTTTTATCTCCTTTTTTAATTGTTTCTCCTTTTTCTCCTCTTAATATATTTTTTTCTTTCTTCCAATTTTACATGCATATATCTGTTATATGAATAACTGGTTGGAAGGCAACACTATGTATTACAACAAGTACTATGAAATTCATATTAATTTGTTGAGTTAAATCCTGTATCATGTGTAGTTTTTCTGCTTTAATACTTTTTTTGTGCTGTTTATAAAATAAAAGGAAACCATTTATGGTGCTAAGTGAAGTTTCATCTTATTTCATTTTCACCAGGATTTATGATCCTGTGTCTCTAAGGCCCAAAATACATGTCTCAAGTTCTGTCCTGTTTGCATATGTTAGAAAGAAGACTTCTCTCTCATATCTCATGTTGAGAAGTGTTCTTATACCAGCTAAAGGGGGGTTTATTGAGGGGATCTCATTATAGGAAACTGCATCTTAGAAAATCTCCTTGAGGGTGTGCATTTTTGGTCTCTTCTCTCTCTCTCTCTCTCTCTCTCTCTCTCTCTCTCTCTCTCTCTCTCTCTCTCTCTCTCTCTCTCTCTCTCTCTCTCTGTCAGATATATGATGTGTTGTCCTAAAGATGGAGACCATAATTTTGTCTGGTCTAGTAGGCTATGCTGTAGAACTGAACCCAAAATATGCCCTGTCCAAAAAAATCATTGTCACATTTTTTTGAATGAAAAAAATCCTATGATGTGAAAGGAAAGTAATAAAACAAAGACATCAGGGCCAGGGGTATAGCTTAGTGACACATATACCTGACTGGAAAACATGAGGTCTTCAGTTTAATTCCTAGTACCCCTCAAAAAATAAATAAATAAAACAAAGACCTCAGATAGTTAATAAGTAGGAAGAAGAGTTACCTCCTAGCACAGAAACCTGTCCATGGTCCTTAAGAAGAACTGATGGAAAGGCCTTGCTGACTGTTGGTAGGCTAATGAGGGCCATGGTAATGTGAAGGGGGAGTGACACATTTAGCACAGTCTAACATTTTCCATGGTTCCTTTTCAATGAAGGACATTTCTTCAGAGACAGACATTCATGGGATGCCAGGCCTTGAGCCAGAATCACTATGTGCCACAACCTCTGGAATTCTGTAAGGCCTATAGCAGCAGAAGTATGAAATTGCTAGAGAAGATGCCACCAGCTGAGCTTGGGGACTTGTCCAGGAGAGCTCCAGTTTGGAATTCCACTTAGCTCTTGGCACTGACCTCAATTGGGGGACAGCCAGAGAACTAGGATGAGACAAGAAGCAAGCTTTCAAGTCACCTTGGTGTCCACCAGCTCTTCCCAGGCAACCAGGATCTGCTTCTATTCTCCTTAGCAGTCCCTAACCCTCTAGATCTGCTCCAAGCCTAGATAAGCCTAGTTCTGAAGATGCCTTATGGAGAAAGTACCTCATGAGTCAGAAGGAGTAGGGAACCCTTTACAAGGGAAAACAGTCTAGCCTGGGGAGACCATTTGTTTTCATCCTGGTAGAGGACAAGCACATTCCCAAGATATTCCATTCTTTCAACAATCATGAATAGTCCAACCATCCCATAGTCACTGAAGCCCAAGACACTGGATTCATCAAGGTGAAACAGATGGAGAACGTGGGCATCACAAAGTGTCCCTCACCAGAAATGAGAAAGAACAAACATGAAGACTCCAGAGCCTCATTGCAGCTTACCCCATCCAGCCTTCAGCTACTAGCACAGCTCAGTCCTCCCAATCAGCTGATGCCAGCAACACTCTGATAGGTCCAAGAAAATTCACTCATCCAGTGCCCTACAATGCCAGCCAACCACAGTTGACCTCTTCCACCAAGCCTTGGCATCCCCAGTCTTCAAGGTCTAAGTGCAAACCCCCGGGATGCCTCTCTTCTGCCTCTCACAGAAAGGAGCCCATTGCCATTGCTATGACCAAGCATAGGTCTCTACCTCAGCAGCAACACTCATTTTTCCTCCAAGACTTCAGCTGCCAGCCCATTCCCTGGAGGGAGTCCATTGTACCTGAACCTGTGATGTCCAGCCCCATCATGGAAGAACAGAGGCCAGGGAGGAAAGCTCTCAAGAGACAGGGGGTCAGTGCAAGAGAGAACTGGCCACCAAATGTACCTTCTTAGAGAAACTGTAGATTTCAGAGAGAGGGAGAAAGACAGGGAAGGTGCTCAATATTAGGGTGATGCGTGATGAGATCCAACAGCAGTGTCTGATCTTCTTGACTACCAAGTGTCTCTCCACATATAGATATATAGAGAGATAAATTGAAACTTACTGATTCTGATGTCCTTTGAAGATTATCATAATCACATGCCATTTCAGAAAGTATGGAGAAGCAATACATAGCAAATAACAACCACCCTTTAGAGTTCTGAGATCTTATTTACTATGGATTTTTTGCTTTAGTTGGGGATACAAGGCTGAATTAGAATGAAAGAGCTTAATATTTGATGGGGAAACATTGGCTCAGATGTTGAGAGCTGAGCACAGAGAAAAAAATTAATTTCAAATCTTAAGGTCAAAGAGGGGAGATCACTTGGGCTTAGAAGAAGGATCAGGAAATAGTCCTTGAAAATAATATGACTTGGACAAGATCCAAGATGGCACAAGATGGGTATGGTTTCATCTGAGGAAAGGCAAAACACCAGGCAGATACTTCACAAACCACAGTTCAGGACACATTTCCAACACATTTGGGAAATCAAATGTACATACAAGAGCTAGGGGACTGGCCAGGGTTCACAGTGATCCTGGTAGTGTTTCCTGGCCGGCCGAAGGAGTGTCAGCAGCCTAAGGCCAATCGAGGACTTCTCCTGGAGCAGAAATTACCACCTCTGCAACACCCATGCACCAGGTGCTGAGGTACACAACTTCAGTGAACTTTCAAACACAGGTGGCCAGTTTGACCGTGGTCCTTTACCAGATAGTTTTGTGGAGGGGATTGTATCCTGCGCTGTGTATAGGCAGAAAAGCCTTAATCTTGACCACATGGCCCTCTCATTCTTTCTAAGTGGGAGAATGCCATTAGATGGCAAACTTGTCTTACAGAGCACAGTATTCAGAGGACAAAGGTAGGTGAGATCAAATTGTACAGTGATTAAATATGCAATTTAGACAGTTCCATACTCTTCAAAGGTCCAGGCATGTTTCAAATTCTGGGAACCTGGCCATCAAAAACAGTGCTGTAGAAGAATCAGTGTCTGGGATCCATTTGATGTTTTGGAGAGAGGTGCAAGCAGCATTGCCTCCAGGAAGCTGCAGGACCCAAATAGCAACGTTCTGGAGATATCTACCTAAAGCGTTAGGACTTAGAGGCATGGAGGCAATGGGAGTGGGGGCTAGGTGTTGCTGGGATGGGAGTAAGGGGAAGTAAAGGAATGGAGTGGAACCAGTAGGGGATAATTTCAGAGGATCCCCACCAGGGGACATTAGTAAGTTACATTTTAAGAGAGTATTCAGATAGATTTATGTAACAAACTATGACTTCAAAGTACAATCCAAAGGTAGTTAGCCCTCTATGGGAGATAAAGCATGTCACTGTCCCAAGGGAAACCACTTCTAACCCACTTTCAGTCCTAACCACTGACTTCTCTGTATTTGCCTATCTCTTCCACACATGGAGCCATAAAATGTGTGACCTTTTGCATGTGGCTTTTTCTGATCAGCAAACTCTTTTCAATCTTAAACCATGTAGGAGAGTATGAGTCCTTCACAACTTCTTACAACTACTTCTTATCATTTGGTGTGGAGAAAACATACTTCTTTCATTAAGTGGTAGGCATTTGGATGCTCTCCTCTGTAAGTGGATGGTTTTTTGGGAGCTTATCCCTCCTTTATAGCACCAGGCTATGTTATTAACAATATTCATAGATAGAAGATAAAAGCTGTCTAGAACTTGCCCAGATTAAGTACTAGGGATTGGGGAACTGGGTCCTTTACTTCAACTTTCAGAATTCCAGAGTCATAAATTCACATGATAATATAATCACAAGAATACAAAAAAGAATTGAATGGAAATATGAACTTCACATCTCCTAGATCCCCAGCTAATGTCTTTCTTGTTCCCTTTGATTCATCTACATTGGCCACTTGATCTATCCTTCTAGAGGAATGGACAGTTTACACAGCTACATGTAACTGTCACAGCAGATGGGTGCTCTATCCCACTCACTTGAAAGGGTGCTTCCTTAATGGATGTGTAAAATCCCTGTGCACATCACATTAGATATTTTAGAATTTTAGAGGCCTTGGGGCCTTTCTTATATGCATTTTCTCTGGAATTCTGATCAATTTCTATATTTTTTGTTTGTTTGGAAGAACTAGGGATTGAACTCAGATCCTTGGGCTTGCCAGGGAAGCACTTATTCTACTGAGTCATCTCCCTAACCCCTCTGATCAACTTCTAAAGCCATCCCTGAGAGAAGGCTCCAGGGATCCCTGGAAGCTGACTGCCCAGAAAAATGATTATGCCTGCAGATATTCTCACCCAAAATCAGATCTGCACATTTCCCACTGTCTAGGACTACGCTCTGACTCCTTTTAGTAGAGTTACAACAGAAGGCAGTGAGAAGAGCACTGCCCAGAAGCTCAAAGCATAGGCAATGCACATCAAGTTGGGCTGGCCACAGATGTCCCTTCCTTATGCCAGGACCCATGGTATCACTCACCATAATGTCTTTTTAATATGTTCTTGAATTTCCTGCAGCAATTTTTCTTATAATGTTACATTTGCAGCATTTCAAAATGAATGACCATTAATGGAAAAATATGAAATCTGTCTTCCAAGGTTGGGGTTTCTAAAAATGCAATGTGTGAGGCAGGAAAAATAGCATAGTTCAGACTTTTTTCTCCAGAGCAGAGAATTCATGACATTTTCCTGGATTGTATCTTATCTAAACAGCCTGAAATGACTCTTATGTGTCTACAAAGCAAGCCTGGATTATATTGAATTCTTCTCCACAGAAAACAAAAGCCTCATGAATATCCTTTGTCTACCACCTTCTCTTCCCCTATGTCCCAGGTATAATCTTCCTTTGCTAAATGTACCCTATCTCTGTTTAATCTAGCCATAGGCCTACACATGGCCAACTGAGATAGTAAGAGATCACAAATTCTGTGCTAGCTGCCTGTGTCTTGGGAGGAGGCTAGAGTAACTGTCACTTAACAAACCAGGCCCTCAGTATCAATGTCAACCATGTGTGAAAGAGCCAGATGGCAGGATGTCTCCATTGACAAAGCAGCCAGAGGCAGCTAATCATAGGCTGGAGAACTATGACTAAAGTGCACAGGAGGGAACACTTAGTATCAGTGCTTTCTTCCATCTTTCAAATGATTTGTGCTCATGGTTAAGAATCTGGCTGTGAAAGCATCAGTGTTCTATTGAAAATGTACAAGAAATAAGGGGGTGGGAAAGGGAGGAAAGGGAAGGGAGATAAAAAAAGGAATTTAGATGTGCTCTTTACATAAGCAAAATCTACAAGAAATGTCAACATTACATGTCAAACATATAATAGGTAGATACATAATTAGATATAAAACTATGAATGAATGAATGGAGATCCCAGCTTTTTAGCATCTCTATATGCAGAAATACAAAGTCAAGCCTTATCCAAAAATCATGTCCTACACTGAAGGTACTGCGAGGAAGGAGAACAAGACAGAAATGGAAGACCTCCTGGCATTGCCCAGTCTAGTAGAAGGAGATGGAACTAAGGGAGAAAATCCTCACACTACATCATTCCATCCAACTAACCTGCAACAGACTTCCCCTCCTGTTCAACTATGTTAATCAGAGCACTCTTAAGTCTCTTCCTTTTAGCTTTTGAAGCCACACCAAGTTCACTCGTCACATTAACCCTGATTTCAGAAATGTTGTTGTCTCTTTCCCTCCTCCCCATAGATATTAACTCAACATATGATACATAGTTGTGGGTAGAATATTAGCTTTTATCACATGAAATATATTGTGCATGCAATATGAATAAATTTATTTTCCAGTCAATGTAAAAGACACACTGAGTTGCTTCCTACAACAGCAAGCCTGGGATCAAGTGAAGAGCTAACATGTGGCCCATAGAAGTCACTACCCCAGGTCTTATCACCTTCCCAGTATTGCCCTAAGTCTCCTGCAGTTTCCCATCCAGGAATCTTATGGTTCTAGGAGCTCTCTTTGATTTCACCTGCCTGTTCATGACACCATAAGCTCCAAAAGCACCACTGCCTAGTAGTACCTTAGGGTTTCTGCCAAGATTTCTGAAAAGAAGTTTCATCTGTCACTTCATAATGGACACTTAGTCTGCGTTGGTGGTATACTGGTGAGCATAGCTGCCTTCCAGTCTTCTCTTTGACTTCAGCCACATAAACATCCTGCATTACCCTCTCTTCATATTTCATGTGTCTGCAATTCCGTTCAGGTAAGGAATGACACTTACAAAGGTCTTTGGCATTATATATTCCTCCTATCCAAAAGAAATTTCCAAGTGGAGACCACACAACTTTGGAGACTAGAGGAAGTTCTTGAACTGTAAATCTGAAAGCTGTCTTTTACTTGTGGCTTGAAACTTCAGTAGGAATGTGATGACAGGTGATTTACACTCCACAGAAGTGTTTTTTCCTACTCCCTAATATTGACCAACTGTCTGCACTGTTTCCTCTCTTTTATATGACTGACTTGTTTTGTAGTTTTTAGGATAAGGTCTACAGGGTGTTCAGGGTCTCAGGCTCACTACTAGATCAGACTGGTAGTGATTCTCCTGTTTACAGCCTCCTAAATGCTGGGATTACAGGGGTGTGCCATCACGCCCAGTTTCAAATGTCATCTCAGCATGCCCCCCACCCCGGGATTGAACCACAGCCTCTGTGCTTGCTTTCAGGGTCTTTAATCCACTGAACTATTTTGCTGGCCTTTATGACTGACTCTTAAGGCCCATGCAAGCAGAGAATGAAATCAGAGATGTCTTGGATGTGTCTATTTTAAGAAAGAATGTATAAAACAGCTAGGTGGGGTAGGAAACTGCACTTCCATACCAAAGTATTTCATCACTGACAGTCTTCTTTCACTCTTATTTTCATTACACTATGGTGTTGTTAAAAATGGAGTATAGTACTCATATGTTATGGGGATTTCTGTCTGAACTGAGTTAAGGGGCAAAAAATTTGGTTACAACCAGGCAGATGGTAGAGAGGAACATTGGGGAGGACAACAATCAAGCAGAAACAAATGGTAACTGCTTAGACTGGAGAGAGGGAGGGAAGAAGACATGAAAAAGTAAAGAGGAGATGAGTAGCAGAAAGGAGAGAGACAGAGAACAGACACACTTTCTCTGGAAAAGAAAGTGATATTCTGTGATGGACACTGAAGATTTCACATGACCTCTGAAAGAACATGCAGTGCAAACTTTTTGGACAAGGGCAAAATGAGGCCAGCTTGGCAAAGCTTCCTTTCATGATGTAAGAAGGAAACTAAAGCCAGCATAGCATTTTCCTTGGAGAATGTACCTTTCCAGAAATGTCAGGGTTTTTTTTTTCTTCTGCCTCTTTCAACACAGATGCCAGTTGATCTTTCTTTTTAAAAGAATAAAAAATACTAAAAAACAAAATAGATTTCACTAAACAAAGCAATAGGAATACAATAATGGTTGCTGTATTGCATGATGCTATCTTCACATTAATTGTTTAGGTTACCAGTTATGAACATGAAGAATGTCTGAAACAACCACCGCAGAGATCAGAGTTCAGCAGTGCAATTATCATATATATATATAGTACATATATTTTTTTCTCCCTATTAATTTGTTGTTTTCTTCATCCCAGCTTTTGCTTACCATTGGACAAATTCTTTCTCTTTCACAGTATCTATTGTACCTTTCAGACTTTATTTTTTCATGCTCTCACAGTAGGAAGACAGCATGATGTTTGTACATGTGGTCCATATTTATTTCATTTACCAATGTAGTCAATAATTATATCAAGTTATCTACAAAAGCCCTAAATTTATCTTTTTTATATATGAGTGATATTCTATTGTGTTAATTACCACATCTTTTTTTTTACCTGTTCCTCACTTGATAGGAACAACCCCTCACTTGGGTTGTTTCCAAGATTTAGCTTTGACAAATTGTGCTGCTATAAAGATTGGTGTAAATGCATCCCTGTGGTACGATGATTTCAGTTCTTTTGGAAAAATACTGAGGAAGAGGAGAATAGCTGGATTGAATGATACCTCCAATACTAGATTTTTTAGGAATCTCCATACTGATTTCCATAAAGGTTGTACCATCCTGCACTCACACGAACAGTAGAGAAGTGCTCCATTTTCCCCATAGCCTCTCCAGAATTTATGATTGGTTGACATCTTGATGATAGCGACATGCTCCCAAAATTGTTATGCAGATTCAATAAATCCAAATCAGAATATCATTAGTATACCTCACAGATCTAGGAAAACAAAATTCCTAAAATTCACCTGGAACCCAAAAAAGACCTAGAATAGCAAATGGAATTCTGGAAAACAAAGGAAAGGCAGGAGGCATCACAATCCCTGACTTGAAATTATACTCCAAAGTTACTGTCATAAAAGAAGCAAGGTATTTAAACACACACACACACAAACACACACACAAAAAAAAAGGCCCAAGGATCAATGGAACAGATTAAATGATGTGGACACAACTATAAACACACTCAGCCATCTTATCTTTGACAAAGGGGCCATACAGGCTCACTGGAAGAAACATAGCCTCTTTAATAAATGGTGCTGGTAAAACTGGCTTTCCACATACTGAAGGCTAAAAGTAGACCCATGCCTATCACCATGCATAAAACTACAGTTAAAATGGTTCAAAGATTTAAATAGTCAAACTGAAAGACTAAATCTTCAGCAGGATAAAGTATGTAGAAATCTTAAGGACATAGGGTCAGGTAGAGAATATATGAACAAAAATCAAACTACAGTAGAAACACTTCAAAGAATCAACAATTGTAATCTCACTTTTTCAAGTTTCTGCATGTCAAAAGAAATAACTGACAGAGCACGAGGAAAACACACAAATTGGGAAAAATGACAGCAGACTATCCCTCAGATAGAGGAGCATGTAAAGAACTTTTATAAATCAGGCCTCCAAAATTCAAAGACCAATCCAAAAATGGGCATACAGGATGAATATATACTTTACAAATGAAGAAATACAAGTTGCAAATAATTATATGAAACAATGTTCAACATCATTGGTCACTCAAGTGATGAAAATTATAACTATGCTGAGACACTTGACATATCTTTAACGTGAACATTTTCAAACTATGTTTCACTCATGATTCTTCCTGTATACATGTTCATAAAATCATTATTCAGGTGCCCAGAAGAACAATTTTCAGCAGTTTAGGCTCATTTTAAAATAAACAGATATTTTTTAAAATTAATTTTATTGAGAAAAAAATTGCAATGAGACAGCTTTAAAACACTGGTTGGAGAGTTACAAGAATTAATACATTGCATATTGTTGTCTTTGTAGTCGTCATTCATAGTACAGATGCAGAGGTGGTATCCTGTCTAAACACTATTAGTACAAATCTTTCTTCTTATTGAATTAAGAGACAGTAGCTATAAGTCTATCCTAACTATTTTGTATATGCAGATACAAAATGGTCCTTCACCTTTTTTGCTTTAATTTTGTCAGAGAGGGGTATTCCATTGCCATCCAAATATTGTAGGTGCATGAATTCAGCAAAATATTCCAATATAGTCCAGTTGTCCACAATAATAGTGGGTTATTCACAGGACTGGCAATGTGCAAATCTGATGACTTGAGCCTTCTACAGCTCAGCATATTAACATGGCTTCATTTTTCATAGTTCATTTCTATACTTTTCTGCAGGATGATTAAGACCAAGATAAAGCAAGATCTATATAACAAGAAATGTAACTTTTGTATCTGACAAGGTCAGTCAAGTCTCCTTGGGACTTATCCCAAAACCCTGTACCGCACTTTGTAGATCCTTTGTCAGTGTCAGCCTTGTAAATGAGTCACAGTCACTGCTTGACCAATTTTCTTTCTGTGAAAACCTGAGAGAATGTTTTCTCTCTATGTGACTCTCTTTACACACACTACATCATCGATCACATTCCTCTGTGGCCCCATAATCTCCTTGTTCAGAAAATATTTTAAAATGATGTGTCTTAAAGCCCTTGTGCATCAGAAGAACAAGTTTTTAAAAATAAGTCATTGAGAAATAAATAGCAATGAGACAGTTTCAAAACCCATTAGCAGGGCAGTTTCAATGATTAATACATTGCATATTGTTGTCTTCTTAGTGGTTATTGATAGTACAAGATGCAGACATGATATCCTGTCCACAAACACTATTTAAACAAATATTTCTATTCATTGAATTAAGAGAAAGTAGCTGTATATGTATTCTATTTTGAATATACAGATACAAAATGATCCTTTTTGTAGATTTTTTATGTATTTACTACAAGTTCTACAGGGCCTCACTACACAGATCAGACTCTAGTGATCCCCCTATTCTCAGCCTCCCAAGTGGTGGGATTACAGTCTCGCACCACCATGCCCAGTCTCATTCACCATCTCAGTGTGCTCCAGGGGATGGGGCCAAGACTGCATGCTGGGGATTGAATCTTGGTCCCTACCTCTGTCTAAGTAGGCACTTTAATCTACTGAACTATCTGGCCAACCCAGGTCCACTTTTTGATTAATAGGTACATCTGGTGTGACCTCTGAGAAGGGAGATAGGGGAGGGATATTTGTTCTGCCAAGGCTCAGAACAGCCTAGTATTTAACTATTATAACTGCCACCGTAATCATGGATGTAGGGAGCAGTTAAAACTGGGGAATTGATCACATATGCAAGGATGGAACAAACCCTGTCCTGAGGACAAAGAACAGCCAAAGCAAGCCATGCAAAGAAGCTACTCCAGTCCAGAGAAGAACAGAAGCCCAAGGCAATATAAGCAATGGGTTCTAGGAAAAGGGGTATCACATGACACCAACCCTCCAAATGTATAAATAAATGCACTTTAGAGGTTGAACAGTTCCTCTCCTCCCATTTGGAGAAATGGCTACACATGATCCCAGCTTTCTGTATCTTGTCTTCATTGCTTAACTTGCTCACCACCCTTAGGGGTCCTCACCTTGAGAAGTTTGAGATCACACTGGCTAAGGCAAAATGGTGCCTGAAAAGGGATCCAGGGCATGACGAAATTCATTATTTAGCTAGTGAGAAGGACACCTCTAATGTGCACACAAAGTGAGAGCAATATCATACCCTCAGCACTGAGCCTATTGATATCATTGTCAAGCTCAGAAATGCATTGATACCTTCAGTGTTGAGACCATTAATATTATCAATACTGAGCTCATATGTATCATATGTAAAACATTGGGCAAATAGGTTCTCAGGAACCACATGTGTATATAGAAATACTCATTGCATTATTGATTCCTGTATCTCCTCCTCCTCCTCCTCCTCCTCCTTGTTCTTCTTCTTGCTCTTTTTTTTTTTGTCTTCATCTTTGTCTTCTTGTTTTTGATTGGGGATCAAACTTAAGATGTTGTGCTTACCAGGCAGGTGCTTATGCCATGGAACTATCTCTTCCTTTGTGTTATTCTTATGGACTTGAATTAGAGAGTGCTTTATGTTGTTGAGATAACCACAAAAGATTTGACTTGGAGCACTATTTTAAAATCAAGTCCCAGGTGGGAAAAACTATGGTGGAAAAGCCATTTCAATAGAGCTTACACCCTCTAACATTGCTCAGTTAAATAAGGAAGGAGCAGTGGGGAACAGAGAAGACCCTTCTCCACTAAAGGACTGTTTCACTGTGAATTACATTTCACAGCACCTAATAATCTTAACTGAGCCACAAGCAGCAATTCCTGCCTTTTTAGCTCCAAATTATTGCTGTGTTATAGGTTGGAACTTCCACCTCTCAAGGACTGGAGCGTTTTGTCCCTCTCCCTTGTAATTGTCACTAACAACATGCCAGGCATGTAACAGAGTCCATGAAGGGTTTTCAATGTGTCTACCTTGTTGCTGAAGTCCAAGTTCCTAATAATCTGGAATAAATTGTACATATTTATAAATGTGTACCGTTTAAGATCTCAGAATAATTAAAACAAGTTACTATTATCTATGGTTCTATAAAACCTTTTACCTTGAGGCTTAATAGAGTTCTTAGGATAACAGATTATGGCCTTAAATGATTAGGAAAGAATAGCTAAAGTATGGGCAAGATAAGATTTGCGTGGAAATTTTATTGAATTGCATACAGAACAAGCCGCACACAATGCTGTTCACAACATTGCTGTTACAAAGTACATATAATCAGAGAGGGTGTCTTTGCTGCCACAAACAGTAGACTTATTTTTGAACTGAAAGTATATGAACAACTAAAATAGCTGCCATAAGGGCTTGGGAAAAACCTCCTTCAAAGGAGGAGCCATCGCTTGATTTAACTTACATTCACCACTAAAAAGCTTTCTGAGATTTTGAAGAACCTTTAGTGCAAGATAGATGTAGGATTATAGACAGTACAGAGGTTAACAAATTAATTGGCCTTTGAAACTGCAAAAAAAAAAATGAGGTAAAGAGGCCCACAAAAATGGTTATGCCATCTAAGATGATGTGTATTTCTGTGGGTGTTGACTCCTCGTATGTACGAGGGGCTGCATTGGAGCAGCTATCACTCACGGTCTTCATCTATGGCCTAAAGGAAAGGGAAAGGGCAAGTTTACTTTGCGTTTCAGGAATGAGGGTCATCTTGCCCCAAATTGCTCCACTTCACCTGTAATGGCAACAAAGCACTTATCTGTCCCTTCAACTCAACTGTACAAAGTGTAAATGAGGGGATCATTGGCCAAGTGACTGTAGATCCAAAACTAATGAGGAAGGCACCATGCACTGGACAGCTGAAAGCTCTAGAGTTGGTGGGTGAGGGAGTGAGAAGACAGCAAGGAAGCAAAGGTGGGAAAGCAATGGCCTTGCCTGGCTATACTGCTGAAGCCAGGGCAGGAAACCCCAGAACACTGTGAGACTCAGAAGCTTGGAGGTGGGAGGGGCCAGTGGGAGTCCTAAGTGCCTAAATACAGAGTACAGCTTTTTTTTTTCTTACCCCTACACAGAAGACTGATAATGGCCTGTGCAACACAAGTGCTGCCTTTTAAATGATTTCTAAAGCTCTTTATATTTCTTTTACTATAGAAATCCCTTATCATCCTCACATTCTAAAAGTTGATAAACAAGCTCACAATACACTTAAAACTCAATTACAAATGTAAAAAGGTGGCCCCTTCCCTACAAAATTTACATCTCATAGTAGTACACTTGACAGTGTATACAATTAACTTTTTAAAAATCCTACTACAGGGGGAACTGTAACAACAAAAAGACAATTCAATCAGGAAAAAGAAAAAAAGTGATAAGGGTCCTTTGGCAAGATCTTTGTACAGGACAATGGAAAAGACCCAGCTCACTCTCACCAGGTCAAGGCTGTTTTTGTGCATTTCCGTACAATTTGAACGGCCTATCTGGGAGCTAGAGCATGGTGTCCGGCTGTGTCATAGACCCAGGCCCAGAGAAGGAGTTGATTCCACCATTCAAGAAGCTGATGCTCAGTCCTATGTTAGTGATGCCTTGGTGATGGACAAAGATAGGA